>JAMLFY010000010.1:22674257-22805141 GCA_030441495.1 Dalbergia oliveri
ATGCTTTTCGTTTCTTTCCTTTTTCTTTACTTAAAGCTTCGGTTTTCTTTCCTTTTCCTTGAATGGTTTCGGTTTCCTTTTCCTTTAGTTGAACAAAGTTTGCTAAAAATGTTAAGTAGATCACAAAAGTTTTGTTAAGAAAATTAATCATATGTTTTCAAAGAGCTCTAAGCTTACCCTTGCCAACCTTAAAGTTGGTCGGCCGTTCTAAGAGTTTTACTCTAGATTGAAGCCCATGAGCAATAAAATAAAGAATATGACTTAGTTCTTTGTATGTTTGTTTAGACAAAGTGTTGAGCTTTGTGTCTATTTTCTTGAGCTTGATGATGAAGTTCAAAACCAAAGGCTTCTTTGAAGACTTGGTGCTAAGAACTCTAAAGCTCACTTTATGTTGTTAAGATACATATTGGGTTAAGGTTATAATGTTCCTCTAAAGTCTTGTAAGAGCTCTAGTTAAGATAAAATGAGTTGCATTCATGTTTATGTTTATGCCTTGCATAGCATGTTTATTTTGATGCCATCACTAAGCTCTCAAGAATAACTAAATGAACTTGCATTATCATGTTTAAATTTCCAAGCTTGCATTTCATGTTTATATTTCAAGTCATCACTTAATCTTTAAAGATAATAATGAGGTTGCATTTCATATTTATTTTATGCTCTCACTTTATTTTCTAATGAAGAGTAAAATAAGTGCATAGCATGTTTAAGTTTATGCCATCACTTAAATATCTAGAGCTCAAAGACTTGCCCAAGTATCTTACATAAAGTTTTAGAAAATGGAGGCATTTCAAGAATGCCATTTCGGCCTTGTGATGATGATGATGGACTTGGATGAGTTCATCTAATCATAAGTGCCCATAGTCTATGTCTTGGAATTTTTCTAAGCTTAGGTGTACTTAAAGAACATTATGAACAAGATTTTGTGTTTTAAATCTAATCCATGAACTAAATAATTTAGCTACTGACCTTACCTATTTTTGTATGATTTTAATGAGAGGAATTGGTTTCTAAAAGAGTTTTGAGTTCCTAAAATGATTCCAAGAGAAACTAGCAACTTATATGCATTTAAATCATGAGATTATGTGATTATATGATGCTTGTATTTTCGGTTCTGCCTTGTGCAATTGGCCACTATATAAATTCTGTTTTATGGTGTTAAAATGTGTAAAATTATGTTTGAGTGAAGCAAGGAACGATTTAGGGAAGTTAGGAAAGAACAAGTAACTAGAAAGGACTTAAAATGAGAATTCTAGAACACTTAGATGCACAAATTATAAATTCTGTTCCAGCATAATTGGACTTAAGAAAAATGGTTTATAATTAGTGGATATGTGTAGGAATCCCTCATAATTGGTTTAGGAATTGATTATAGAGCCTTAGGCGAAGACGGAACTTAGAAAGGGTCAAAGACGGAGATTCTAGGACCCTGAAGCATATGACAAAATTCTGCCCAAAGTGATGAAGTGCTGTTTGGTTATGTTAGTAAGCATAAACATTAGAGGAAATTATAGGTAATGATCCCCTAGGTGTAATAAAGATCCATAATGAAAGTTAGAATCATTAGAACATAAGTTTAAAACTCGTAAGGGCCAAAGCATAAGACACCATGAGATAGAGGGTGTGATGTGAGAATGAGACCGAGTGGGTACACTCGTGGTGATGTGAATATGTTGATATCATGAACATGAGACTATATGTGTATTTGTGACATGTTGTTGTAATGATGTGGTATGCTACGCTAAGATGCATGAGAATGCGAAATATGAATGAGTTAGGAGAGTATGCTCCTGTAATGAAGAGATTGATTTGATTGAGAAATTTCATGAGAACAACATGTATGATTTGAGTTATGTGGCAAGACTCAAATTTGAGGAAATTCTGAGTAATGTCGTTATGCCGCCTAATTTTCATCAAATTTGAGGGACTTGAGAAAGTTTTGAAAAGAAAGATTTTTATATGTAACATGCCGAGACGCATTTCTCTTGCTACGGTGAGAGAAAGGAAAACCATGGGGGTATGGTCGTGGAGCCATATCGAAGCGGACAATGTCACGGTCTTAACCAGATGATGCGTTTCACAGACTTTAGACGTACTTCTCTTATACGTGAGGAGAAGGTAAAATGAGGGCATCGACATTAGCTTGCCAAAGGACAAAGTCACGGTCATAACCAGTGATGCATTTCGGAGAAGGAAGAAAGTCCCATGACGGGTGATTCCTTAGGTCCTTCTGCGTACTCTGGGAGTCGGGATTATTGTTTTTATGATTATGATCGCTTATCAAGAGGATAAGTAAGAACTAGTGACGACTAGTTAAGGTATGAGCTCATAGCCTAGAATTAGGGGTCGGTTACTATTTTTACATACCATGATGTCACAAGTTTGAGATATGAGAAAAGAAGTGAAGTATTTTGCTTATGAAAGAGAGAAGTTGATTATGAGAAAGTACATGCCACTTATATGAGAATTGGTTATTGATGAGATGTTTTATTTGGTTTGTTGTATAAAGTGTTGCCATGCATTCATGTTCTGCTATGCTGCATACATGCATTAAGATTCATCATAAAAGACACGGACCTTAGATAATTATCTTTCATGAAAACCTCATAATGAACCTTGCATGTTTAACCCTTTTCATAATAAACCCAAGGTTCCTGGGACGTAAACGATGACACTAGGATAGAGGATTCTCTACTGAGATTTTTAGCAAGATTCTCACCCTCTCTCTTTTTTTCCGTTACGTCTCAGAACACGATGGCGTCGTTCGTGATCTTGTTGACACACCGGTTTGGGACGTACACTACGATCCAGCTCATCAATCTTACCATTTCGAGGGTCGTTGTGCCATGCGCATTTTTGCATACATGGGACGCCCGTTGTATTCCTGGTCTCCAGCTTTTGTTTCACCCGACCTTTCCCTACGATGATGATTTGATCTTCAGGCGACCTCGCGATGAGGACCATCGTGCCCGAACCTTCGTCTTCGAGCGGTGCATGACTATCCAGTACGTGCCCTCATACCTCATTGTGGAAGGAACCCTGCGAGGATCTCCGACCGACCCCATTCGGAGGATTCCACCCCTTCGTGCCTTTGGCCGAGAGGTAAGGACAAGCTCTTATCGAGGCTTGTAAGGCATGTGCGTCAGCCCGAGGCGCCCTCGCCAAGGAGGCCACGTCACTCCGCCGATCCGCATGCCCACACCCCTCTTCATTGGGCCACATCCGAGGAGCATTGCAGTCGGGCTACATCTTCCCGTCCGAGGATTAGCGTCATCTGTAGGTTTTAGAGGGGGGTTGCTTTTAGTTGGTAGTATCTTTTGGGGCTTTCCATGTATTTGCTAGATGTTTCCTTTCTTTCCTTGTATTTTATGTTCCCTGGACTTCAAGCTCTGCCCACTATATGGGTACGACTTTATGCTTTTTATGTTTCAGTTGATGTACTAAACTATGATATCTAATGTTATGATGGTTGTTTCTATGGTTGAGGTGTTCTTACTTGCTTTATATTGCGTGATTTATTTCCGCTACGTATTGCTTATGTTGTACGCAATGGCTCGCATTTTGTTTTACGTATTTAAAAAAAAAAATTTACCCGTATTTCCGCTAAGTAATTTTACAAACGAGTTTCAAAGGGAAGTAATAACTTATAATTAATCTTAATACGTCCTAGGCGTGTTGGGTTAAATATTAGGGTGTTACAGTGAGCAGGTTGTGTTAGGCTCAATATATGGTGGTGACAGGAGGTAACGGATATGTTAGTAGTGGTTGTCAGTGATGGTGAAGATGGTGACAATTGGTGGTGCTAGGTTGTCAAGAGTGGTGAGTTTTTGGTGAAGGCTGGGAAGAAGGTGGTTGAGGATGATGAAATTGGGTTGAAAAGTCAGGTGCCGCCACACTTTTGTATCTCTAATAGGCTCCCTTTACAAAGAAAATAATACCCATTTATGCCAAATTAGAGACGAAAAAAAGCAATAATAAATGGCTGATACTAATTAAAAGATGCTGATTAATGCTAATTTAAAACTGATTTAATTGGATAAAATGGTCTGATTGGAAAAAAAAATGATTTGATTGAAAGAATGATTTGATGCTGATTAGAAAAAAAGCTAACTAATTTAAAAAGATATGATGCTAATTAAAAATAAATAAATAAAAAAATCTATTGAAAAGGAAAATATTTGATTTTTTTCTTTATTTTTCTTATATACAAAAAAAGTTGGACAAAATATGGTGTTCACAAAGCTTCATCTTTGCCCATGCCAAAGCAGGCCTTGAAAAATCTCTGCAAGCTCTAATTACAACCACCAGAGCAATAAATTTTCAAAAAGCATGAGGCCGACCTACTTATCTCCTACGGAATGCCATGTCAAACAAGTTTTGGGGGCACACATCCCTATGACTCCACTGCAAGAGACTTCTCTGTGCAATACCCAACTGGACTCTTTTCAAAATTAAATGCGAATGAGGGCCAAAGAGTAATACCCAAAAAAGTAACATAGGCATAATTTTAGCCATGTGATTTTAATGAACCTTCATCTAACGTTAAAGAGAGGACCATTACATGATCCATAACATAGGGTGGACTATGTTAAAACGACCCATGGATAGTGTCTTTTCAACTGAAAACCTTTTATTGAAATTGACTATGAGTGCTTCATGTCTATAATTTTATTTTGCACATTTAACTAGTCCTCCCCTTCAAAGAATTTCTAAATAGTCGTTTACACTAACCCATCCTTTCCACGCATATGGCTCTTTAGGGTCATGTTAAGTGGTCTGCACTATGCTTTGAACCATTGCATGGTTGTCATGACCCGATTTGGTAATGTGATCGGTACATGAGCAATCTCATCCCCACATGAGCCTTGTGATCGCTGAAGTCATACTATATGCATATTTAAAATTATAAAATCTATTTTAAACATAAATTCATCTCTACTATAAATCAACTTGCTCTCTTTAAATCAAAATAATTATAAATAATTCATTTCATAAACCAAGTATGAATATGTGATTATAATACAAAATATATATTGAGTTGCTTTCTATATAAAATATCCATGAAAACTCTCACTTTTAAATACAAATTAAATCATGATAACAAAATGCAAAAGAATCATCTATATATGGTCCAGAGCCTGCCAGCACTTGTCATTGGAGCACTCTATGACAAGAATCAAAATATAGACTTCATTCCAAATGAAGCTCGCCAACTAAGAATGTTAATGCTGAGGGAGGAGGAGGTGACTGAAAAGGACCTAGGAGCTATTGTATGTGAGGAGAGAAAGGAGAGGGGTGAGTTTTATCTAAAATTCAATGAGTGAATTCTTACCTATAACCCCTTTCATGGGACAACAACAAATGCTGCATAAAATCATAATAATAAAAGCAAAGCTTTAAAACATTTTCATATTTACATACATATTCATTCAAAATCGTTATTTTTCTAAATCGTAACAGGACTCTAATAGATAAAGAAAATCTCTGGTTATGCACAATACATGTGGCATAAGAAAAAAAATTCTTTGTAATTGCTCTAAACTCTATGGGTTCCTCAAGGACCCAAATTGGACACCTAACTAGGTTCCATCTCTTGTATCTTGGGGTGAGATTGTCTCTAAGGACAACTTAGTACCAAAGTTAACGATCGTTGTACAACAGTTAACTCACTGCCCGTTTCTTTATAGCTACGATCTAGTTTTTAAATCATACAAACCAAGTACTTTCTCTGAAATTCCATATCTGGGCTCTACTTTAGGTTTAAAAGCTATGTTGTAAAAATTATACTATTCTAGGAATCCTTAGAAAACCATAAAATCTCTAATTAATCACATTCATATTCAATCTATTTGTAAAAATAATTTTAACAACAATGGTCCCATAAGTTTACATTAAAACATCTATTTCATGCTCTATTGAAAACCATAACTTTTGTAAACTTGAAGAATCATCAATAATCTCTAATCACTTTGAAATAGCCGCTAAATCATGCATTTAAGCCATTGAGCTAGGAAAATAATTACAATGACTAAAATAAAGATCACAACATTGAACTCACTCACTTGGAGAGGAGGAAGTTGTTAGCTCTAGAACCATTCAGAATGTGTTAATGCAATATGTTTTGAATGATAATGCAACCAATTTAGAGAAAATATTTTGAAGAATGACTAACGTTTACCTTGAGTTTCTTGAAGTGACAAACAGGTTCTTTCGTTTGCATAACATGTATACTGAAGCGAATATAATTTCACTTTACATGTGCAACCATGATTTATCTTATTTAAAGAGATAGGAACTTAATGGAAGTGAAAATCATATCGTGAAATGAACATATACATGCTTAACGAATTGAAGAAAATCATTGTGTACAAAAAACCAAGGCTCAGATCTTTAGAAAGTAACATTTAACTTTAAAAGTACGTTCCAAGTGAAGATTTCAATCCATCTTTGAAGCCAACGTGTTCTACAACCTTCAATTATCATGATCGCAACCATATCATCATCTACAAGCTCTGATTGAAGATTGGAAGACCAAAAATATATCAAGGAACTGACAACATACTTCAGAAGTTCACTTTAGAAAATGAGGGAAATTTGAAATTCAAATTTAAAGTCAAACCCAATTACAAACTGGTGTGTATCTCTTCTGATAACTTGGTGAACTACTCCAGCTTCTAGAATGAAGAGTTTAGAAACCTCGTTAGAAAGTAAAAACCAGTTTGAAGGTGACCTCAGAAACCTTTATTTTACAACGACTTCTGAAGCTTCTAACATAAGGGAGCCTCCTTTAGGCGCTTTTCCAAGACACAAACAAATGATCAACACATGTCACATGGACAACTTATTAAGGGCAATGGTCATAAATGCACACTATCTAAATAGAGATGTTGTGCTTTTAAAGATAGAGATCTTGACGTTGTATAAGTGACGTTGTAAAGTTTCATCTTGTAATCAGTTTCCTTGTTTGTAAAAATCTTCTTTCTACGTTCTTAATATATTATACGTTCTTCTTAGGAAGAATATTAGAAAGAAGTTATTCAGTTTTTCCCAGGTCTATTATTGTACATCTTATGAAAACTTGAGTGTAGGTTTGCTTTAGTGGCAAACCCAAATACAAACCTTTGTATCCTCAATCCAGGTAGTAATCGGCATGAGATAGCTTGGAGAGACTAACTAAAAACTACTTGCAACGTGACAATAGAGTGAGTTACTTGTCACGGTTTAGCTTGAGAGGCTGGTCAAAGACTACACAAGGTTAGCTTAGAGAGGTTGGTCAAAGACTACTCAGGTTTAGCTTAGAGAGACTTGTTAAAACTACTTGGTTTGTGATAGAGTGTACTTGCTGGTCATTGGTTCAGCTTGGAGAAATTGGTCAAAGACTACTTGGTTTGTGATAGTAGAGTTAGCTCCTGGTCACAAGTAAGAGCTTGGGAAGGCTACTGGAAAGACTATCCAACTTTCTGGCTTGAAAAAGGTTTTTAGTGGAACTCAACGGTTGTTGAAACTGAATATAGGCAGTTTGTCCAAGAGGATAAAAACATCTGTGCAGTATTTTCTCCCTTAACTCCTGACGTATACTACTCTGTCTTATTATCTTATATTTTCTAAAACTATCTGAAGTGTTTATGTCATATTTACGTAGTTTAGAAAGTTACTTTCTGAAGTTTCTAACGTTTCGCTGCACTTAAAGTTTAATGCTTGATAGTATATTGTTAAAGTTTTCAGAAACAAAGAATCAAAGAAAAAGCGAAACACGATTCAACCCCCCTTCTCATGCGCTTTTCTCCTACAGAGTAACATGTCAACACCAATGAAGCTCCATGGAGTGGGGATGACACTAATGTCCGCCATAACAATCATAAAACTCATAAATGATCTATATGTATCTCTAGATAGCTCTAAACTAACTCTAACAACTTTGAGGGAGCACCTCCACTTAATAACAATGAGAGAACAACAACATCTAACCCAAGAATATGAAAGAATGAAGAGAAAGGAAGCACAAATCAACAACTAAACTCACCTTGAAAATTGGAGGGAGTAGATTGGAATGGGATTAAGTGAAAAGGATTGGAGAGAATTTAGAAATGAGGGTTTTCGAAAATGGGAAGAGCCCAGTTGGGCGTTTAAATAAGGTGGGGCTTCTTATTTAGCAAAACTGCATCGTTTTCACTCTTCACGCATCAAGGGACACTAGATCGCTATAGCGGTCAAGGCACCCTAAGCACCATCGCGAAATCAACACGAGACCGCTATAGCGGTTGACATAGTGCAAAAACTACAGCCTAGCCCCCTTACCACTATAGCAGTCCTAAACCCAGAGCGATGACAGCAACACCATATTCTCTCTTTTAGTCTTTCATGCATCTTGAGTCCTCTCAACAACACGGTAGGTCCCGAGAGACTCTAAAACCATACTGGGCTTATCTAGGGACACATATACTCAAGGTATTACAATTGTCCAACTTTTTTACACATGAAAATACATAAATACCCTCAAATACTTTATAAAATTATAAAAAAGATTGACAATAAACTAACTGACACTCATCTCCTTTTTCTTTTTGACTACCAGCTTCCATCATCAAACTTCTCCACACCAAATCAATATGACAAAATTGAAATTTTCCTTCGTAGTAACACATGTTGAGCTATTCTCATCCAAATATGGCCTTTTTTTCAATTTATAGATATAAATGGAAGTTCTTTACAATTTTTTGTTTGAATAAAACTGAAAGATTAATCTGGCCAAAAAAAAAAAAAAGAAGAAAGATTGGTATTGGGGTTGAGACCTATTGTAAATTTAATGTTGAATCATCTTATGAGTTATGACCAGCACACTTGTTCTATCAGATAAACTAAATTATTGTTGAGAGTTTTAACCTTTAAGCAAGATGGTCTTTCCCTATCAAAAGTACTCGTAAGTTTTGCACAGAAAGTGGGTTTTCCTAATCAAAGGGAATAGTGTCTTTCTCATATGCAATAGAGTACCAACGACAAATGGAGTTTAGATAAAATGTTGAAAACAAAATTGAACCAAACAAAAAAAGTGTTATTTGGCTCTACAACATAGGTTTAGTGTAGGGTCGGAAAAGAGGTGAGGGACGTTGGGAACTACTTGGGAAGGTTGAGAATGGTTAGATGGCACTTGGCAGTGGCCTTGAAGCTGGAGGAGACCATCGTTGTTGTGGTTGGCTTCAATCTTGCCACCAGCATGAGCGACAGGCAATAGAAACTTGTGATGCTGAAATGAGTGGCGGCAACAAGGTGGAGATCTGAGGAAAAAGGTGGTGGTTGTGGGAGCTTGAAAGGGAAGGAAAAATAAGATGGGCAAATTGGTATTTTAACCATCATCATTTTTAAATTAATAAATTATTATTTTATTTTATGATTTTTTATAATAATTAAAACTTTGAATTTGAACTTTCAAATTGAATCTAATAATAGAGAACAATGGACCATGTGATGACCCAAACCAGTCGGACCAATATAACACAACCCTCGTTTTTTAATTTGGTAGTTTCAAAGTGAAGCATGTAAATATGTTGCAAGTCCAATAATAATAGAAAGGAAAAAATGGGAAGGGTAGTTGCATGCTTACATGCTTTGTGGAGCATTACATTGACTGACCTATACCAAATAAAGTTAGGTGATTTCTAGCATGGCTTGTGCTTGAGATAAGGAATAGTGTAGTGCTTAGGTGGTCAGGAGAAGTTAAGACACGTTGATGGAATATGCTTGATAGGCAACACATGTGATAGGCAGCACATACATTATTGCTGGCCAACTACTTCAGAAGTTTTATCTTCTCTTGCCGTGGCAATGCAAATCTAAGAACCCCAAAAAACTTCATATGGAGATAAATCAAACTAAAAGGCAATGAAAATATTCACTTTGTTGGAATGTTTCCAAAACTTTTAGTTGTGGGTGAGAACTAACTTTGTTGTATTGAATGGGTGAGGGAACCTTAATTAATTCATTTCCATGAAAGATTCTAACTTGGCGCGTCACCCCTCTTCTTGTAATCTAAGATCATCCCTCTGAAAGCAGAGGACGGCTAAAATGGAAAAGTACCTGACGGGTGCATTTTGGGTAGAGATATGGCTAGGTATGATTGAGGTATGCATACCTAGTCCTGTGTATGCCGTTTACCCAAAACGGCACGTTTTGTTTTTTTTTCTTTAAACGTTGCACCTTACCCTAACCCCTTTAACACTATCGGCCCTAGTTTTTCCTTTAGAGCATCACCTCTCCCAAAATGCCTCCTCCACTTCATCAGTGATGCTCTCACGGATGGTGGAATGGAGGCGCAACCCACGAGGGGTTCTCTCAACCTTAATCCAGGAGGTAGTGAGAGCGGCTCTCTCTCTGAGTTAATGAGATAGGGATGTCTTTGTCTCTCTTGGGGAGTTTAAGGTTAATTGTTCTCTATTTTGATAATTTTTTGTTACTACAACCATTGTTCTGGTTTCCATTTTGCATATCTTTCTTCTGTTAATATGTTGTTGCTACCATTGTTGATTGTTAATTATGTTTACATAATTATTACATGCTTATGTTGAACATTGTTTTGAGTATTATAGTATTTCATTTTGGAATATAATGTTGATTATTGAACAATTTAGAGTTATTTTATGTTGAAATTGCTGGTTTTATCATATGAAATTTATGATTTATATATATATATTAGCATACCCCTACCCCACTTTTTACAAAATTTTCGTATCTCAATCTCAATTCCGTATCCAGGCAACATAGATCATCCGAACAATTTTAATTTTTCAAATACCTCAATCTTCTCTAGACCACCTCAAATCTATGGAAAAATAGCATCATAGCAGCCGCTTAGTGATGATGGTTGGATGGGTTTGGCAGTGATTTCTAAGTTGGAGTGGTGGTGGTTAATGTGGCTGTCATGTTAGAAGATGACCTCCACCACCATATGAACATGGCCACTGACAAATGGTGGTGAAGAGTGTGGGTGAAATGGGTACAGAGGGGAGTGGCTGAATGGGAAATCGAAAATTAAAAGACAGTTAATACTGTAATTTTATATAGGTCAACTTCTCCATGTGCCTTAGCTTCTATTCACCACCGAAGCACTAAACTATTCCTTGTTCCAAGCACAGGACATGCTAGAAACCATCATAAAGTTCTGTAGATTACATGAGTTTGTTATACCATCTCCGCTAACAACCGTATCTCGGAGCATATAAGGGGTAATATTATTCTAAAATCAAAAAATTGGATATTATTGAGATATCTATTTGGATTTAATTGAAATATCCTGACAGTGTAAAGAAATTTTATATATTTATCTAATCATGTAATGACATATCAGCAAAAATATTACTTTCAACTCCACTACTTGAAAAGTTATATAAAAAGAGATGTGATTAGATGACAATGTAAAACTCTTTTACACTATCAGTGCATTAAAATTAAGCTATATCTATTTTGTAATCATTGAATATGTTGGATATTAAGGATAAATGGAGACCACCATCATATTCAATAATAATAAAATAGGTGTTCCATTATATATTTATTTTTTAAATATTAAAATAATATTTTTATATAAGAAAAATCTCATATATTCAAACATCTCACATCACCTAGTTTCCTCTCACCACTTTACCATGTCCACATTATTTAGTTTAATAATTCTTTATACTCTCAGATTGCACTGTGATATACACGGAATGAATTTATTTAAGAAATGAAAGAAATATATACAATATTAAATGAACTAATACTTACTATCTGATAAATGTGGAGATCACTTTATTATACATGCGTGGTAACTATTCTTTTTCCATTTTCTTTTTTCGAAACAATGTGATCATGATTATGACTAGTGTGAGTCAATTCTACGAAGACCGGCTACTCCAAGTCTTTGCAAAGGTTCAGTTTGAAATTTCTACGAAGAGGTTTGTCATTTCCTATCTTTATGCGCATTATATATCTCAATTATTATATATGAAGAACTCCTTTTAATAATAATTAAATTTTTCTTGCCTTTGAAATGCTAGAAAAAGCCAATGCACTTAGCCACACAAACAATTAACTATTTCTTTCTCTAGCAGCGGAAAAGCTAACTATTTCTTTTTCCTTCTCAATTATCTTAATTTACTTTTTCTTACCTTTGAAAAGCCAATGCACTTAGCCACGCAAATAACTATAAATTTTCTAGCTATAGTTAACTTTATAAATAACTTAAAGGGATCAAACAAATACTAATATCTCAAAATTACATTGACAAAAAAATACAATTTCTATGACTAATTTCTTTTTTATTTTTTAGTAAAATACACTTACTCCTTAAATACCAAGAAATGACACCCCACTCTATTAAATTTATTAAAAACCTATATTCCATCCCATTTTATTGCTCTTTTGTAATTTGATTTTTTTTATAAATTATATATTAAACAAGAAAAACAATTATGAAATAAATAATGAGTTTATCTTTTCACACAAATAACCTAAAACAAAATTTTGGTTTATAACTTTTCCCCAAATTTAACACTTTATTGAATTTATATTTATTGACAGCATAAAACCACTTTATACTATTAGTGTATATAAATTGAACTCATAAATAATATTAAAAATTATATTAAGAGTTAAATAAGTATTTCATTAAAAAAATTAATAATAAACATTTTAAATAAATATTTATAATAATATAAAAATATATAAATAATACTAATTATTTTTTAAAATAAGTAATACATGATAAATAATTTTAAGTAATAAATAACATTAATCTAATATTTCCTACTTCTACCATAACCACTTTCATACACCAAAATCACTTCTATCTTATCATTTTCTTCATATCTAACTGTTATATTAAGTAATAAATATTTTTCTTATACACTTTCATACTTCCAACTTCTATCATAACCAGTTTTATTCATCAAAATGATAGATAATATTTAATTTAAAAAATTCAGCATTAATAATTATTTTAATTAATTATTTAATAATAAATATTTTAAATAAATAGTCAAAATAATACTAAATATATAAATTAATCAAATTGAATTAAGGAGGAATGTTGGATTTCCTCATGGTTTCTTAGAGGCTGTTGCATGGAACTTTTGGTGGGTCAAAAATAAAACCGTTTTGAGGATTCAAAGGTGTGAACATGTGAGGGGAGTGAAGTTTGTCGTTATATGGGCTCTTGCTGAGAAGTGAAAGGAATGGAGATTGATTGTCGTTATATGTGCAAAAGCCAGAGCTAGAAAACGTGGAAGAAAGGATAAGAAAGCCAAGGAATAGGAGTTTAATTTGACGTTGTTGTTACGCGTTGCAAGGTGTTGTCACGTGTTTCATGTTGCATGTTCCAGGTAACAAGCAAGGTCTTGGTCTTTAACGTAGCGTTGGGGTTCTGTCCAGAACAGCCTTCCAAGTTGCCATGGATTCATACTACAGCACCTCGCTACAGTTTTGCTACAGTGCTCTCTTTTTTCCGAGAATTCGGACCGTCTGAATTCCCTTCACACTCTAATCAAGTAATGTTTATATTGATATCTATCTTGCTATTGTCACCCACAGAAACACACGTATGTACATATAGAATCTTGTGATCTATCAGATATTTATATTAGCAAACCTTAAGTAGTCGAATATATCAGTACAATATCTCCAACATAGTAATGAAAATCGGTAAACCGGCCATGAAATTGGTTCGGCCATTTTGGACTATCGCATCAAAATTGTGCAACCAACCCTTCTTAATTGTCCTTATAGATTGTTATATAATGTCATTTCCATTCTATCTATCATTGAATAAGATATGAATAACCTTATTTAAATGGAATTCATTTCTCATCTAACAAGAGAGTATGAGTTGGTACAATGTTCTACATAATGAATATAAATAACAACTTAATGTCTACATACATGAATATAAATAACACAACTCTTGAAAATTATTATTTAAATACTAAAAATGACCTTGGCTAGAACACCATTCTTCATTATCATTGAATGTAATGGTAGTCTTATTATTTCACATATATCATATCTAATGATCATAAAATAAATATTTTTAGACACCTATTTTTAATTGTTAGAATAATATTTCAGTATTAAATGGACGAATGATTACCATCCGATGAATGTGGAGATCACTTCATGGTAACTTTTCTTTTTCCTTTTCTTTGTTCGAAACAATATGATTATGATTATGACCCGTGTGAGTAAATTCTACGAAGACCGACAACTCCAAGTCTTTGCAAAGGTTCATTTTGAAAATTCTACGAAGAGGTTCGTCATTCCATATCTTTATGCGCATTATATATCTCAATTATTATATGTGAAGCACTCCTTTAAATAATAATTAAATTTTTCTTACCTTTTAAAAGCTAGAAAAAATCAATGCATTTAGGTTTTGTTTTGGATAGTATAATTTAAGATTTTTTTTTTACTTTTTAAAAATTAAAAGTTAAATTTTTACTTTTATTCTGTTTGATTAAACAGTTTATAATTTCTTTAGAAGTTATTTTTAGTACTTTTTTAGAGGTTAAAATATCTAGTTTATTAAGAAGTACTTTTCAAAACACTAAAAATAAATACTATTATTATATATTTAAATATAAAATAACTTATTCATAAATTATTTTTTAAAATTATTTTTATATAAGCATTTAAATAAGTTATTTATCCAAATGAAACCTTAGCCACACAAACAATTAACTATTTCTTTTTTCTAGCAGTGAAAAAATCAACTATTTTTTTCCTTCCCAATTATCACAATTTACTTTTTCTTACCCTTGAAAAGCCAATGCACTTAGCCACACAAATAACTATAAATTTTCTAGCGACAATTAACTTTATAAATAACTTAAAGGGATCAAACTAATACAAATATCTCAAAATTATATTGATAAAAAAATAAAATTTCTATGGCTAATTTATTTTTAATTTTTTAGTAAATACACTTACTCCTTAGATACCAAGAAATGACATTTCACTCTATTAATTGTATTAAAAACCTACATTCTATCCTATTTTACTAAATGTGTGTTTAGTGTATTCTTTTTCGTGATTTATTTTTTTATAAATTATATATTAAACAAAAAAGATTATGAAATAAATAATGAGTTTATTTTTTTGTATAGATAACCTAAAACAAAATATTGGTTTATAATTTTTCACCAAATTTGACACTTTATCAAATTTATGTTGATTGAATATAAAATTACTTTATACTATTAGTGTATATAAATTAAACTCATAAATAATATTTAAAATTATATTAAGAATTAAATAAGTATTTCATGAAATTTTTTAATAATAATCATTCTAAATAAATAAGATGTAAAAATTAAATAAATAATACTAATTATTTTAAAAAATAAGTAATACATGATAAATAATTTTAAGTAATAAATATATTAATATAATATTTCCAACTTCTACCATAACCACTTGTATACACCAAAATCACTTCTATATAATCATTTTCTTCATATCTAACAATTATATTAAGTAATAAATATTTTAATTTTCTTATACACTTTCATACTTCCAACTTCTGTCATAACCAGTTTATTCATCAAAATGATAGATAATCTTTAATTTAAAAAAATTCAGCATTAATGATTATTTTAATTAAATATTTTAAATAAATAGTTAAAATAATACTAAAATATATAAATTAATAATAATTAATAAATAAAATTTAAATGATAAATGATTCCTAAAATTTTACTACTTTGATTTTTTTTTATGTTCATTACACTTATTATGATAAAAAGTAGATGTTGGAACTATATATTAAAATGTATAAGAAGAAAAATGTTGTATGTTTTTAATAATTTATATTTTATGAAAATAAAAAATCACAAAAATAAAACTATGATAGAATAAGAATTTAATTTTAATGCATTGATAGTGTAAATTTTTTTAAACTATTATCCAATTAACAATATATTCCATTTAAGTAACTTTTCAAGAGATGAATATGAGAGTAAATCAATTATACTGACATGAAAAATATATGTTTGAATACATTGCAAAACTCTTTTTACCCTTGTTATATGAAATCAAATTCAGAAATAACATTTTTATCATTCTTTGAGTAGTAAATAAAAAATAAACATTATTATTTGGATATTTTTAATTATTTTTATGAATATTTAGTAATTTTTATATATAAATTGTAACTTATGTTATATTTTATTTATTATTCATGAATTCAATTTTTTTAATAGTTAATATTAAATTTATAAAATATAAAACTCAATATTTTATTTTACACTATTAATATATAGAAATTAAATTTAACATTTATTTTATAATTTTTTTTTATACAGCTTGCGTGGTTCCTATAATATATATACTATCAACATCTGTCGACAGATCAACTTTCAGACATCGCAACATACTACATCTATATACAAAGCTGGATACTCACTTACTCAGCACTATATACAAACTTTCCATAGGAGTTCAAGATCAATTGATGTATTGAATAATGTATAGTGAATATAAAATTTTTAATATTTAAGATACAGAGTGTTAAATGAGAAATTAATGAATTCTTGAGAAACCATTACAAACTATCTGCCACTAGTATTTCCTTGTTTTTTAGTGTTATTTGTTCAAAATTCGTGAGCCTGCATAAATTTATAATATACATAAATAATACATACTTTATTACTTTGTCATACAAATAATAGCATTCTTAATTAATTTAATACGTATATACAATAATTCTGAGACCTCTCTGTGACGTGAAATACTCTTCACCTTTTACCTGGGACCAACCATTGTTCATCTATATATACATCTAGCTTGTGAGTTCTCATTGCAAAGCAACTAAAGAGAAACACTTGTCATAAATCCGTCTTTGTTGTTTTGCTTGTATTAAATTCATTGAAATATTGCAGATATTTCAAATCCGAAAACTTATGATGAGCTGGTATTTTTCCAAAATTTGTTATGCACTACTGCTGCTTATATTGTATGATGCAGGATCTATCCTTGGAAACAGCTGGCCAAGCAAGCATGGAGAAGTAAAGTGCATAGAAAGGGAGAGACAAGCACTCCTCAGCTTCCAGCAAAGCCTCCTTGATGCCGAGGGCATGCTGTCTACATGGAGGGCGAATCAGAGCAATGGAGATTGTTGCAAATGGGAAGGAATTCAATGCAGCAATGAAACAGGTCATGTACTCAAGCTTGATCTTCGTGGATGGGGTTATTATCATTATTTGGTTGGTCGAATCAATATCTCTTTGTTGATTGACTTGCAAAATCTAGAACATTTGGATCTCAGTTACAATGATTTTCTTTCGTCTCATATCCCAGAACTCGTTGGCTCATTTGCAAAATTAAGATATCTCAACCTCTCAGATTCTGGAGTTGGTGGGAGCATTCCTTATCAACTTGGAAATATGTCACGGTTACAGTATCTTGATATTAGTCAAAATTATCTTGCTGGAGCAATCCCTCATCAATTAGGGAAACTTACACAGCTAAGATATTTGAATTTGGACAATTATCTTGAAGGAGAAATCCCGAATCAATTAGGAGGATTACACAACTAAGATATTTGAACCTGGCGACAATAATCTTGAAGGAGAAATCCCGAATCAACTTATAAATCTGGGGAAGATACGGTATCTTGATCTTGGAGGTAATTATTTTGGAGCAATCCCTTTCAGACTGACAGTCTTCCAATGTTGCATACACTCAGGCTTAGTGGTGAGTTTGATCTCAAAACTAAAGATGCAGAGTGGCTGTCTAATCTCTTCTTTAACAAATCTTGTCTTAAGATCATTGCCTCTCAACAACTCTCATCACTGGCTTCAAATGATCAATAAGCGTATTCCAAATTTAAGAGAATTGAGGCTAACTAATTGTAGTCTTTCAGACAATGATATTCGATCATTGTTTGATGCACATTCCAACTTTTCCAATTCTCTCACCATCCTTGATCTGTCTCATAATATGTTGACATCATCGACATTTCAGTTGTTGTCCAACTTCAGCAATAATCTTCAAGAGCTTTATCTTTCAGATAATAATATTGTTTTGTTGTCTCTCCGTACCCAAACTTTCCTTCTCTTCTAATCCTTGACCTTTCTTACAACAATTTGACAACATCAATATTTCAAGGTAATTTCAACTTCAGCTCCAAACTTGAAAAGCTTTATCTAGGAAATTGTAGTCTATTGGATAGGAGTTTTATTGTGCCATCTGCTTCAACTATGAATTCTTCATCTTCTCTTGTTGACCTTTATCTCTTCTCTAACTTATTGACCTCATCGGCAATATTCCACTGGCTCTTTAACTTCACCACCAATCTTCACAGCCTTGATCTTGATTCCAACTTGTTAGAAGGTCCGATTCCAGGTGATTTTGGCAATGTTATGAATTCTCTTGAATATTTGGAGCTCTTGAATAACAAATTACAAGGCCAGATTCCATCTTCCTTGGGGAATATCTGTACCTTGCACTCATTAGACCTGTCCAATAACAACCTAAGTGGGACATTTCAAGCTTCATTCAAAATTCTTCATGGTGCAACAGACACGTGTTTCGTGATTTGTCTTTGTCTTATAACCGAATTACTGGCATGCTACCTACAAGCATCAGATTGTTATCTGAGTTGGAGGACCTGTCCCTGGACGGGAATTCTTTGGAGGGTGACGTCACTGAAGCGCATCTCACAAACTTTTCCAAATTAAAATCCCTGGACTTATCATACAACTCATTGTCTCTAAAATTGTCCCTGACTGGGTTCCTCCTTTCCAATTATCAACATTGAGACTAGCATCTTGCAAG
This sequence comes from Dalbergia oliveri, assembly GCA_030441495.1. NCBI lineage: Eukaryota > Viridiplantae > Streptophyta > Magnoliopsida > Fabales > Fabaceae > Dalbergia > Dalbergia oliveri. Next base: position 22,693,059 of record JAMLFY010000010.1, read on the forward strand.
TTGGGTCCTAGCTTTCCAAGCTGGCTCCAGACTCAAAGTCACTTGACGTATCTGGATATTTCTATGCCTGGAATTAATGGCTCTGTACCAGTGGTTTTGGAACAAATTGCAATATATTGGAGGCTTAATATGTCTCACAACAATTTCATAGGGGCAATTCCAAATTTACACACAAAGCTTCTCTACGGAACATCCATATTTTTTAATTCAAATCAATTTGAGGGTGTAGTTCCGTCGTTCTGCAACATGCTTCACTGTTGGATTTCTCTGAAAATAAATTTTCAGATTTTTTTCACTATTGTGTGACAACACTATTGGAACCTTGAAATCTTTAATTTTAGCAAACAATCAAATAAAGGGACAACTACCAGATTGTTGGGGACATGTAAACTCATTATTGTTTCTTGATCTAAGCAATAACAACTTGTCAGGGAAGATTCCACCATCCATGGGCGCTCTTGCTAGATTGGAAGCTTTGGTTTTGCGAAGCAATAGATTGGTTGGAGAATTGCCTTCCACTATGAAGAATTGCACCAGTTTATATTGTTGGATGTTGGTGAAAATTTGTTGTCCGGTCCTATACCCAAGTGGATAGGACAAAGTTTGCAGCAATTGATAGTCTTGAGCATGGTTGGGAATAATTTTTTAGGAAATCTTCCTATGCATCTTTGTTATTTAAGGAAAATTCAACTGTTAGACCTTTCAAGGAATAACTTATCAAATGAAATTCCAACATGCTTAAAGAATCTCACTAATGTCTACAAAGCATCAACTCAACGACACTCTAAATTCTATATATTGGAACAATATGCGTTCCAATGAATTTTTGAGTACTTATCGTTATTACTATTATAGCTATTACAGACTTAACATCCCATTGATGTGGAAAGGTGTGGTTTATGGATTCAAGGACCAAGTTGCTTCTTAATATCATTGATCTCTCAAGCAATCATTTAACTTGTGAAATCCGAAAGAGTTGGATATTTGATTGGATTAGTTTCTTTGAATTTATCAAGAAATAATTTGAGAAATTCCTTGAGATTGGGAACTTAACTTCACTGGATGCCCTTGATTTATCAAGAAACCATTTATCTGGAAAAATTCCTCCAACTCTTTCTCAAATTGATCGTCTAATGTGTTAAACCTGTCATTCAACTTCTTCGGAAGAATCCCATTTGGAAGACAATTGCAGACCTTTGAAGCCTAGTTTTGAAGGAAATATTCATCTTTGCGGTGAACAACTTAACAAAAGTTGTCTTGAAGACATGACACCAAGAAAGCCTCAGAACCAACAAGACATGACAAATATGACAATTCAGCCTTTTATGAAGCATTATACATGAGCATGGGACTAGGATTTTTCATGGATTTTGGGCCATTTTAGGGCCAATCCTGCTTTGGAGGCCTTGGAGAAAAGCTTACCTTAGGTTCCTACAAACTGGTAGACTACATATGTCATGGTGGCAGTGAATATGGCCAAGTGTCATAGTTTACTCAAAAACTAGGTAAATGTAAAACTTCTTATTTCTTTATGTTTATTCCTTTCCTTAGATTTTAGTTACACCAATTAAGTATTGCTTCTCATATATAGAACAGAGAAACAATAACTCATATAACACGAATCTAACTGCTAAAATTAAAGTTACTCTTGAATTCTTCACCCTAACCCCATTTATTATTGCTTTAGCTCGGGTACATCTTTAAAAAAGGCGATAGAAATAATTTTTCATAATGTTAACAACCTTTTCAAACAAATGTTTTTCCTTCTTTCAAGTTTCGTTTCTAGCCAAATTGCAGCACAATACTATTCCAATTATTTATGCATCAGATCTGATTCTTGCTCGATACGTGCCATGCAATAGCATGCATATGAAATTGAAAAGTCATAACAATTGCTCAATGCTCACTGACTATGGTTTTTTTTTTTTGTCTATTAATTAAATTTTACTTGGTAGATAAGGTTCTCTAGGTCTAGGAAACCAACTTCGTCTTGTAAACATAGATAAACGTGAAACAAATTACACTAATTATTGTGTTCACACTTGTATGTTTTTACGATTTAGGTTTAGCTATATGTTATAAATTGTGTAATAATTTTATTTGCAAGGAATATATCAACTCCAATTTTTCCACATTCAAAATAATGAATTTTTTTGGACATTATTCTTTTACTATATACTCCTTTTATTTCAAAATAAATGTTTCTTTCACTTTTTTGGAACATTCATAATTGTGTCCAAATATATTAATTTATGAATATATCAAAAAGTGAAAGAGACATTTATTTTAAAATAAATGGAGTAGAAAATTCAGTCACTATCTTAGATTATAGATGAGATTGGATCATTTGATAGGCTTTCAATTCATACTAAATTAATTCTGTTCGATAGATGATATAATGTGAATTTGATTTTAACTTCATTTGCTTGGTTATTATCCACTTTTCATAGCAATTGCTTTGTAGTTGGTGTGTATAATTAAGAGAAATTGAGTAGATTAAAGATTTTTTCGAATGTTTGAATTTAAAAGGAGACCATTGATAATAAATGTTAGTACATCACTAAATAGTCAGATTTGGATATACACCTTTTCAATTTCATTTGTTGATGATTAAAAATCGAGCTTAATTTTAATGCATTGATAGTGTAAAAGTAGTGTCATTCAATTGAAATATTTTAGACTATCATTCAATAAAAGTATTTTATTTGTATGACTTTTTAAATAGTGGGTGAAAAAATAAGCTATCATGAGTGATATGAGAATATGTGATTGGAAGATTGTGTAAATTACTTCTACATTGTCAACACCTAAAATTAAATCTTTAAAAAAAACTCTTTATTTCTCGTTTTTCGGCCATGATTAAAACAAATTAGCAATTCATTGCAGATGCGCTACTCCTACAGTCCTACTAGCTTCTAATAAGGAATGAAATCATCACGGTTGATGCAAGTGCAAGAATGAAGTTATATGTAGAATTGGACTTTGAAATAAATAGATTTGGTTTATCTTATATGGGGCTTAATTACTGTTGAAGAAACTTACTTTCAATGGTGTTTCTTTTTTTTTTTTACATAATATGTTTGTGATGATATTTTTCTTTTTCTTTTTCCTTTTTGAGTTGGATGATATATCTTTTTCATGTGTTGTCAGTTGTCACTTGCAACACTAGTGATAAATATAATTTGGTATTTCTACGTTCAACGGTGCTCAATTGCCATAGCTAACACCCATACCACAAATCTGAATTCAAATACATCTAGTGATATATCCGTATATACATATACATATGTTTACATTTACAAGCATACAAATATATAATCTTTGTAGCATTTCTTATTTTATTCTTTGCCAGTAATTTCTTTTTGGGCCAAATTCTGCCAGTAACTTGCTTCTCGATTTGCCACTAAGAATTTCATGGGCAGATCGTCATCCTTTCATTGCAACAAATAAGTTTTTTATTTATTTATTTTTCCTTTCACTCCTATAATTTAGGGTCCGTTTAAATACTACAACTTTAGACTTTTTTTAACTTTTTAAAAGTCAAAAGTTATATTTTTTACTTTTTATCCTTTGGCTAAATAGCTTATTACTTCTCTTAAACTTATTCTTAATTTTTTTTAGAAATTAAAATATCTAACTTCTTAAGAAGCATTTTCTAAAACATTAAAAGTAAGCAATTTCATTATTATATATTTGAATATAAAATAACTTACTCATAAGTTATTTTTAAAAAATTACTTCTATATAAAAGTTTAAATAAACTATTTACTCAAACAAAACCTTAGTGTTTTTTTTTGGTACAATTTAGTGTATTTTTTAATTATCTCTTTTTGTTGTATTAGGCCTCCAACCCAATACTTTTTATTAAAAACAAGGGGCCTTGCATGTTGTGCCGCATGCTGTCGTTTTGGTTGGAGGAGATTTTTGCCTACTTGCAATATTTGTTGGAAACTCATTTGTGCTCCATTTTGGGTGAAATTTCAGCCAATTATTCATAGTGCTATGGGCAATTTTGGTATACTTAGAATTTTATACTCTTTCTATTTTTGCGTGACAATTTGTATCTACTTGGGTATTCTTTCCACTACTTTGGTAACAAGTAGGGCATTTATTTCTAAGTTCTTTGGCATATAACTCTTTAATATTTTTCATAGTGGAATTTTCTGGACTAAATCCTGGTATTTTATCCCTCTTATTGGAGGATTTTCATGTTAAAAATTCTTATGTACTCTCCTTGTCTTTGCCTATTTAATTTGTCGCAATTCAGAGATATTTGTTTACCATATATTTTTGGCTTGTCGTATATTATGCTTCTCAGGTTCTTTTAAGCCAAAAAGGTTTTATTCTGCCTATATATGTTATCTTTCCAAAGCTGCCATTAGAGCTTGCTTATTTTTGCCTGGGAATTTTGCTTGCTTGAACAATGGAGCCTAATTATGGTATAATGATTTGTCTTAATGGCACTAGTGACCATAGGTGGAAAGGCGAGATGAGACTTATTCTCTGAAAAAGCTACATTGATTGGTATTTGCTAATAAAAAATTGAAGAATAAATCTGATAAAGAATGGGCTTTTGACGAGATGGTTCGTGGCTATATCCAACAATGAGTAGATGATAATGTTTTGAATCATATTGCCAATGATTCACATGCTAGGGCTTTATGGGACAAGCTTAAAACTTTGATGGAGAGACTAGCCTGAAGACTCCTAAGCTCAATGGCTTAGCAAAAGGGCTTTATAAGACAACCCCAAAGACTCCTTAGCTCAATGGCTTGACAGAAGGATAATAGGATATTAATGTAGAGAGTTAGATGTTTACTTTCCAAAGCAAAGTTGCCTGAATCTTTTTGGGTAGGCTTTAACTGTTGCATGTTATTAATTTATCTCTCTGTGTTGTTGTTAGGCAGATGTTCCTGATAGAGTTTGGTTGGGAAGGACGTCTCCTATGACCATTTTAATTTTTAAATTTTATGAAGAAAATATTGAAACTTGAAAATTATAAAATTTGTTTTTAGTTTTCATTTTGATTTTCAATTTTTCATTCACAAAATCCTAAAACTTAAAATCTGAAAATGAAAGTTAAATTGAAACCAAATAGGCTCCTATTTTCTCTTTTAATTTTCCAACCATCACATTTCAAATTCTTATTAGTTGTTGCTTCTTATATCATTTTTGTCTTTATATTGTATGCGCATTATCGGCATATTATATGAGAATAATTTATATGAGAGTGACATGAAAAAATTTTGGGATTGTATAATTATACATGGATAAATAAAAATAAAATTTAATTAATGATAATTATTGTTGACATGCTCATTTATAAAAATCATATGATTGACGTTTGTTTTAGTTTTGATCATTCAAGTAAAATATAATAGTTAAGATTAACTCATCTCATTCTCATAATAAATTATCACTCTCATATGATATACTTTCTGCATTACCTCAATTATTATATGAAATGTTCCTTTTTTAATTAAAAAAAATCAACTTTTGAAGTTTTAATTTTTCTTGCCTTTGAAAAGCCAATATACCTGGCCACACAAAAGAGGAAAGTTTACCTTGGAAAGTTGCATTTTTTTTAACACATAGAAACCATCATGAAGTTTAGAAACTCACCACTTTAAATATCATTTACTAGTGTTCTTATAACAATGATTAGCAAAACTGTTAACAGAATATCATTTGTTTATTTTGCTAAAGGTCGTCCTCAATCCCAACAAATTCAGCTACTATAGTTTTGTCTCATACATTATGACAATCTTTTTTTAATAATTTTGGATAATTCTTTTCCAAAGGTGGATTGAGCCATTTAATTGGTGAAGAGAAGAAATGACCATGTCATCTATAAAAATTTGTAAATAGATTTATACAATGTATAAGATTTTTTTAATTTGATCTTTATTATTATTAAAATGAAATATTTAATGAATATTTTATTTTTATTTGTTGTGGAAATGAAATATTCTATAAATATTACATATCAAGTTTCAAAATTAACATAGTGATTGGTCCAAGTCCAAAAAGCAGGTAATGCTTTGCTCCTTCCTCTTCCCAATAGACATGACTTTCTGCTAGAGTCAATTGATTTCTTTGCATGTGCTTCCAATGCCAAAAATAACTTGATCATCATCTAAACCATAAGGTAATAATAGGATAGTAAGATTTAAAGAATATAGATGATAAGTCAAATAAATAAAAATCACTATTCAATCTAAAGATTAAAAATAATGTCACATTATTTCAGGGAAGTAAAAATAAGGTAAAAATTTTCACAAAGAAGATTGATATGTAATATTTTGATCATTTATTTTTTTCTTGTTTTAACTTTCTAAAAAATCCAGGCTAAATGTGAGGGGCATTACTTGTAAGTTTCACTACTTGATGGGTATATACTTGGTATGACAAATCACTAGCAAGACTACCAATTCCAAGTTCTTACACGAGTTTCAATTTTCTAGTTTGAAGTGGCTATTCTGCATAATTTTCTAACTTAAGAAATGGGTTAGAAAATAAAAAGATATGGATCATGCAAAGGATTATAAACCATACTTGTTTTCTTTAGGATTATCACTGCATGAAGTCAATATATAGTTATCCTTCACTTATTGGCTGTATTTTCTTAAATTAGATATGACATAAAGATAAAGACATAACATGTTTTTTCCTTCATGGTTTCTTCTATAACCATTTCGAGAGATTTATTGCATGTACTTTCTTAGATTAGATGTGAATGTAATACAAAGATAAAGACATACAATATGCTTATTATAGAGAGAGGGAATTATGACATATAGAGAAAGTATTCTTTTTTTATCTCTTGAAGGTGAAGTTCATAATTATAATAATTTTTCATAAAAATGATATTTTAATAACTTATATGTTAAATATAATGAAAATACTATAATTTTCCATTAATAATCATGTATAAATATGTCATATGATATTGTTTTCCACTTAAATTACCGAATCAATAACAATATAATTGTAACAAATTTTATATATCTATGACAATTTGTAAATAAAGGGTGTCAAATTACACTAAATTTAAGAAGATAGTATAATTGTTTTTTAGAGTTTATATTGCAAGAATTTTAAGGTCACCTTTTAGGTCTTCCTTGTATGAGTGTATGTTGCTTCTTTTGGGTGTGATGTCATATCGGATGGTATTGGGTGAGATGTGACGTAGACGAGTCATATATATATATATACAATTTTTTTGAGGGCGAAATAGATTTTTCTACTTATATATCTTTATTTTCATTTTTTATTTATATATTTTCCTTAATTTTTTATTTGATTTCTTAAGTTATAAATTGTCTTCAATCTCATCTTAATTGCTTTTCCGTTAAAAAAAAAACGTTGATGTGGCATAAAAAATGACTGAATATTAAGTTAAAGACCATTTGTAACAAAAACCTAAAAAAAGACCATTTGTAATGTAAACACCCAATTTTATTTGTAAACAAAAAAACAAAAAAAATAAAAATTGCCATGTTAAAGTTCATCATCATTTTTAACCCCTTATTTCTATTTCTTTCCTTTAATTGTAGCCCATGTTGGTTAAAATAAATCGCAAACCATCTTGAAGTCTTGTCTATAACCTTTTATTGTGTTTAATTCAAGTCAGTTAAAACATTAGTTCTTAGGATCATTTTACGTTCTCATGTGCACACTAAAAAAGGGGAAAAGATCATTTCAGCCCATTCAAAAAACAAAAAAAATTAATTATTCAGTCCATTCAAAAAAAAACCAAAAACTTGTTTTTATTCAGTCCATTCAAAAAAATCATTGTTATTCAGCCCATTACCATCCGAACAAGAAAAAAAAGAGGTAGTCCAGCCCATTTTATTTATTTCAGCCCACATTTCTTTGATCTGTAAACCTAAAAAAAAATAAAAAAAATAAAATAAAATGAAAAGCGGGAAGAGCAAAGCATAACGAACTAATGATAATGAAAAAAATGACAAAAGGTGAAAGACCATACCTCCACCATCCGTAATTGAGAGATCATCATCATAATAATTGCAACAAATTGGACAAAATCTCTACCCACTCCCTATCATAGCTGGAAAGATCAATGAGGGACCAAGGGAATAATATGGCAAGTATATATAAATGTATGTTTTCAGGATTTAGGAGGGGGATAGCAGAATTGACAAAAAGAAAGTTTCTAGTGAATGTGGTAGGATTACTCTTCCGTTCATTGTTACATTTGTTCCTCTATTCTAATATCATCAGTCACACATGCACACACGTATACCATAGTTTCTCAATTCTCAAATCACAAACAAACCAGAGTCAAAAATTCCAAACAGTCCACATAGTCCATAAATTCAACATCATTTCAGAATCAAGTAATTTTTTTATAAAAAAAAAGCTCAAACCAAGAGGAAGGCGTAGCCTCCCCTAGGCCGCTCACCTCTCCAACCACCATTGTTACGCTAGAGCTTAACGGCCAAGGTCCTCCACCAGCGACCTTCTTCCCCATTAGCCTCACCGCGTGGGGTCCGGCTTCGCGTGAATCACTGCATCGCGCGCGCACCATTTCTCGCCATATCCTCCGCCTCTCTACCCAGTCACACTCACGCCGGCGTCCTCCCTTCTTCGCACACCGCGCGGCCTTCTCCCTCTTCCCCATCTCGCCACCACCCTGGCATGCACCACAAGCCGCGTTTCCTCACCTCGGAACCATGAACCGCCATCCGCCACCGCAGCCCCGCGAGCCGCTCCTTGCCCGATGGGATTTCTCTTCTGCGGTCCTCGCCGAAAAGCCCAACCTCACCGCCTCGCCCGTCCCCGGCCGGCCTCCTTCCCAGCAAAAACCATTGCGCGCACAAAGCCGCGGCCTCCTCTCCATGCTCTGATGTCGTCCCCACCTCTCTCTCTCCCTCTGTGCTCTCTCTTTCTCATTCTCTGTCTCACGCTCTCTCTCTCGTATCTTTGAGTGTGTGTTTGTGTGTGTGTGAGTATGTGTGCGTGTGTGGGTGGGGAGTGGGTGCGGTAATGAGGCCCACTCCCTAGATTTTTTATATATTTTCATTTATCTTTTTATTTTTTGTTAATAATTCTTGAGTTGTCCAGGAGTTTAGTTTCTTGGACAATATTTATGTGGGCTTCATTTCTTTTTGTTCTTAGATTTTTATTTGGGCTGATTTTGCTCTACAAATAAAAAAGGGAAATTTTGTTATACATTGTTTTTTTTAACAATCTTTTAAAATCATATAAAATATGTTTTCTTTCTGATAAAATAAAGAAAATCTTTTTAGATTTTTTTTTTACCCGTGCAATGACCAATAATGATGGTTGAGTAGCAAATGTTACCTTCACTGTATTCGAATCATAAGAGTTCATTGAGTAACTTAATGCTAACTTAAATTCTGTGCAATAGCGGATTTCATGCTTTTTAATATAAAATCTTTCTTTATAAATAAAATCAACCAACCCACAAATATTTTCTCCAGAACTACGTGACTTTGGGTTCCTCATTGCACAGAGGATACGTAGGAGCAAGTAACCCTTGTCAAGCCAAAAATTAATTTTTCCTAAATTGTTTGGTTTAAATTGTAAATGTACTTTTTCTTTTTATTCATCTATTTGTTTATTATATATATATTTTTAAAGGGTTATTAATCGATTTGCACAATTAATTAAAGGTACCGTCAAAGGACGGGTGTATTAGGGTGCGTAGAATTAAATCCCTACCCTTCCTTATACATAATAGACTCCAAACTCAAATCTGTTTCAAAGATCATTTCTTTTAAAATAAATGGGTTTTTCCATGTTTTCCTAATTTAAATAAACTTGGTGGCGACTCTAATTTTCAATCAAATTATTTCTTGCCGTCCCTTTGCGATTCCTTACATGTAACATAAGAGATTAAAATGAAAAAAAGGTCTACATATTAAAAAAATAAAGATAGGAAACCAAAATTTCTTTTTACCATTTAATTAACACAGTTTCAATTCCATTCTAAATATAAAATACTTAATTTAAAATAATCAGTATTATTTAGTATTATTATTTAATATTTTTAAGTTATTAAATACTTTGGCATTTTAAATATTTGTTGTTATAGTTAACAATGTATTTTGATAAAAATTAAAAAGAGAAACAGTTAGGAATGTCATTTTTTCTTTATGCAATATGTGCATTATATCAATTATGTTGCGTGGAGTAATCTTTGTCAATGAATTACAATTTTTTTTTCAGAAAATAATTTTTCATTTTCATTTTCTGATTTCAATTTATCTCTCAATATTTTATGAAGAAATTAATGAAAATTATAAAATTCAGTTTTCACTTTTCAATTATTATCATATGAGCAAGTGATTTATTATGAGAGTGAGAGGAAAAAAAGTCTTGGGCCATATAATCATACATGGATAATTAATAATAATTAATGTTGATATGCTCATTTAAAAAAATTAAATAATTGTATATTTTAGTCTTGATCATTTAAATAAGATTTAATGATTAAGATTAACACATCTCACTTTCATAATAAATCATCACTCTCATGTAATGTGCTTTCTCACATTACCTCAATTATTATATGAAACGTTCCTTTTTAATGAAAAACAAATCAACTTTTGAAATTTTAATTTTTCTTACCTTTGAAAGGTCAATATACCTAACCACACAAAAGAGGAAATTTACCTTGGAAAGATATATTTTATTTTTTCAACACACGAAAACCATCATAAAATTTACATTCAATTTCAGATGTCTTTGGATTTGTATTTCCCTTTTTTGTTTATCTGAATAATACAATGTATAATACTCATTTAAGTTGTATTCATGTACATATATACCTTTAATACATGTATTGTTATTTTAAATTCTTATTTTTATTCTAATTTTTTATTTTAAAAAATAAATTGCTGACAGTGATTACTAACTCTATGTGGCAGTCTCTTAACGGGCAAGCTCAATCCAATACTCTTGCTGCAAGCAACCACCGAATTCAAATATGTTGAAAGATTTTTCAAATTTGACTTACGTAATTTTTCAAAGATAAATAAATTGGCCGGATAAGTTTGACTCAATTTTTAAATTTTAAAAATGTACAATATGACCCTTCAAACTTTTATAAATATGTATTTTAATTAAAATAAATGTGCTATATTCTCTAAATTTTGAAATATGTGTAAATTAATCTCCTAAATTTTCTTAAATATACAATTTGATATCTTAAAATTTCTTATTAAAATTGTAATATTTTTATTAACAATTAATAAAAAAAATTAATATAATAATCAATTTGTATATTTCAAATAGTTTAAGGGTCAAACTACATATTTTAAAAATATATAGTCTAATAAAACGCTTATAATATATAATTCAAGAAATAAAGTACAATTTCAATTCCTTTTAAAAAATGAATTAAGTCCATGTATATTTAAATTAAATTTTTATAGATGTCATTAGAATTGAGTTAATGATAAAGGATTTGGAAAACATACCTACATGAGATTATAAATTTAAAAATCATTATCTTCAAAATTCTGATATAATAAAAAGCAATAAGTTTTTGTGGGAGTTATCACTGCTTGAAGCCCGAAGTCATCCTTAAAATGAACTCTGCATTGTCTTATAGTAGATGTATCGTTATTCTGTAACCAAAAAAGATGAATTGTTATCCTGTAAGTCCTTATAATTTTGTTCAATTTTTAATTAAGTTATTATAGTTTAAAAATTTATATTGTAATTATATTCTTATACTATAAAAGATTTTTCAATCAAGACTCACTGCTATAAAAAATAAAATATTTATGGAATATTCCATTTTAATAAGAGGGTAAAGAGAGAGATGAAAATGAAATATTTATGGATCATTCTGATTTTTATAATGGCATGGATCTAATTAAAAAATCTTAGATACTATAAAGCCTAATTATAAATTTTTAAATTATCAAAATCTAAATAAAAATTAAGTGTAATTATAGAAACTTGTAAAATAATTAAATAAAAAATAAATAGAGGTGATCTAAAGATGAAGACGGGTAGTATATGTACTTGATGTTTTTGTTTTTTGCCCAAGCCGTATAATAAAATTATAAGGAAATTATAGCCATTATTAAGAATAACAATTTTAAGAAAATTATTGCGAAGTGGTTGAACCAACTTATGTTTGTATTATCTGAATTATATAAAAAATTAAATAAATTTGTGAAATTATTCAAAAGTCCGATTGTTGAAATACAAAAGAGATATTACTGTTGTAAGTATTCATGAAATCAAAAAGAACATATGGCTACATTAAGATATTTTCCAAACATCACATATCCAATTCTTATTAATTGTTGCTTCTTACGTCATTTTCATCTTTATGTGGTATGCACAATGGGGGCATATGATACGTAGGGGATGATTTATTATGAGAGTGAGAGGAAAATATCTTGGATCGTATAATCATATATTGATAGTCAAGATTAAAATTTAAGGTAAATTACGTTACCTGAAATTTGTGGAAATGTAACTCATATTCCTCTAGTTGTTTAACTACACTCACACCATCTTGTCAAATTTTACATATTTAAATTACACACATGCCCCTCACTAACAGAACACCTTAGTAAACTTAACACAATGACGTTTTTGTGATATTAATTGTTCCTAATTAATCAAATTTAAAAAATACCCTTAAACTTAACATAATAAGCAAGGGTATTCTTATAATTTTATTAATTAAAAATAATTAATATCACAAAAATGTCATTCTATTAAGTTTACTAACGGTGTTCCTGAATGAAGGATGTGACTATAATATAAATACTTAAAATTTGACAAGTAAAGAGGGTGCGAGTGTAGGTTGGACAACTAGAGGGAGTGTGGGATGCATTTCCATAAACCTGAGGGAGATTAGTGTAATTTACCCTAAAAGTTATGATAATTAATGTTGATATGCTCATTTAAAAATCACACTATTTTATGTTTTAATCTAGTGATGCCTTAGGTTCACGTGTCCTTGGCTAAGTCTAACACAACCTTTAGATACCCCATAATCCCCAGGACGCGGAAACCATGTAGATGATGAAGTCTCCAATATTCTGTAGAACAAGCTCACTATAGTGAGAAATCTTTGCTGTAGCGATCAGGCGAGCCAGTCATCTGCCAATGACTAAGGGGTTTAGCAAGTTTGCTACATGAAAACATAGAAATTTAAAATGACACAAGTTTCATTTAAATGACCCTCTCCATATAAACCCTCTCCATACGCATTTTACGCCTAAAATTCGAACCCTAATAACTTTTTCAACTCCTTCTTCTATCTCCTCACTCTCTTGCCCACTCTATCTTACCTCCTTCAAGCTCCATGTTGTGGGTATTGTTGTTTCCTTATTGCTGTCAAGTTTGAGTATTCTCCTAGTCCAAAAATTAACATAGTGATTCTTTGGTCTCCAGTCCAAAAAGTAGTAGTGCTTTGCTCCTTCCTTGTTCCCATTAGGCATGAGTTTCTGCCAAAGTCAATTGCTTTCTTTGCATGTGCTTCCAATGCCAAAAATAGCTTGACCAACATCTAAACCATAGAGTAATAATAGGATAGTAAGATTTAAAAAAAATAGATGATAAGACAAATAAATAAAAATCACTATTCAATCTAAAGATTAAAAATAGTCACATTATTTCAGTAAAAGTAAAAATAAGGTGAAAATTTTTATAAAGAAGATTGATATGTAATATTTTGATCATTTATTTTTTCTTGTTTTTAACTTTTTGAAAAATCCAGCCTAAATTCGAGGGATTGGAAGTTTCACCACTTGATGGATATGTACTTGGTATGAGAAATCACTAGCAAGACTACCAATTCCAATTTCTTACATTGAATTGACTATTCTGCATAATTTTCTAACTTAAGAAATGGGTTAGAAAACAAAAAAGATATGGATCATGCCAAGTATTATAAACCATACATTTTTTCTTTAGGGTTATCACTACATGAAGTCAAAAGTTATCCTTCATTTATTTGTTGTATTCTTAGATTAGATTAGATGCGATATAAAGATAAAGACATAACATGTTTTTTTCTACAAGGTTTTTTCTATAACCATTTCGAGAGATTTATTGCCTGTATTTTCTCATATTAGATGTGAATGTGATACAAAGATAAAGACATACAATATGCTTTATTCTAGAGAGAAAATTATGACATATAGATAAAGTACTTTGTTTTATCTCTTGAAGGTGAAGTTCATAATTATAATAATTTTTCATAAAAATGATATTTTAATAACTTATATGTTAAATATAATCACAATATTATAATTTGCCATTAATAATCATATATAAACATGTCATATGATATATTTTGTCATTTAAATTAACGAATCAATAACAATATAATTGTAACAAGTTTCATATATCTGTGACAATTTTGTAAATAAAGGATGTCAATTGCACTAAATTTAAGAGGAGATAGTGTAATTTTTTTTAGAGTTTTTATTGCAAGAATTTTAAAGTCAGGTCTTCCTTATATAAGTGTATATCGCTTTTTTAGGGTGAGATGTCGTATTGTATTGGTATTGAGTGATATGTGACCGTAAGACAAATCATATATATTAATAAATTAAATATATATAACCTTAGGTTTCCAAAATTATACAATTTTTTTGAGGGGCGAAATAGATTTTTGATTTTGGGTGAAACGAAATAGATTTTTCTACTTATATATCTTCATTTGCATTTTTAATTTATATGTTTTCTTTAATTTTTTTATTTGATTTCTTAAGTTATAAATTGTCTTCAATCTCATCTTAATTGCTTTTCCGTCAAAAAAACGTTGTTGTGACATAAGAAAAATTGACTGAATATTAAGTTAAAGACCATTTGTAACAATTACCTAAAACAAGACCATTTGTACATAAGAGATTAAAATGAAAAAGGGTCCAAATATTAAAAAAATAAAGATAGGAGACCAAATATTCTTTTTACCATTTAATTAACACAGTTTCAATTCCATTCTAAATATAAAGTACTTAATTTAAAATAATCAGTATTATTTAGTATTATTATTTAATATTTTTAAGTTATTAAATACTTTGGCATTTTAAATATTTGTTGTTATAGTTAACAGTGTATTTTGATAAAATTTAAAATGAGAAACAATTAGTAATGGCATTTTTTCTTTATGCGATATGTGCATTATCTCACTTATGTTGCGTGGAGTAATCTTTGTCAATGAAAAACAATTTTTTTTTCAGAAAATAATTTTTCGTTTTCATTTTCTGAATTCAGTTTATCTCTCAATATTTTATAAAAAAATAGTGAAAATTATAAAATTTAGTTTTCACTTTTCAATTTTCATTTTTAATTTTCACTATTTTCTTCATAAAATTCTAAAAACAGAAAATAGATTTAAAATTATTTTTAAACCCAAACAAACAGTTTGGTTGAGGAAAAGACTTTTCCACAAGGATATGATATTGATAACTGTGCTACATCAATATTTTTCATTAGTTATGTGAGAGAACAATTATTTGAGACCAAATTAAAAAATTTTAAAATATAAGGGATCAAATTAACAAATTGAGTAAATGTAACAAACTGAAAAACCTCTTTTTCCTTTTTATTTTCCAACCATCACAGTTTGAATTCTTATTAGCTGTTGCTTCTTATGTCATTTTCATCTTTATGTGGTATGCACATTGGGGGCATATCATATGAGAGAGTGAGAGGAAAAATTTTTGGGTAATGTAATCATATATGGATATTCAAAAATAAAAATTAGTTAATAATAATTAATATTGACATGCTCATTTAAAAAAATCACATAATTATATGTTTTAATTTTGATCATTCAAATAAGATCTAATGATGAATATTAACCCATCTCACTCTATAATAAACCATCATTCTTATTGTGATATACTTTCAGTGCATTACCTCAATTATTATATGATGCGTTCCTTTTTAATAAAAAGCAAATCAACTTTTGAAATTTTAATTTTCTTGCCTTAGAAAAGTCAATATACCTAGCCACACAAAAAAAAAGGGAAGTTTACCTTGGAAAGATATATTTTATTTTTTTCAACACATGGAAACCATCATAAAATTTAGAAACTTACCACTTTAAGTATCTTTAATTAGTGTTTTTAGGGCACTATTTGGTAAAAGAATAATATTTGGTGTATAACTAAATTATACAACAAATGCACACTATACACCTTATTACCATTAGAATGTGATATGTGGTCCCCAATCATCCATTCATCAAATCAATGATGATAAAGTGTGTGGTGTGTATTTATTGTGCAATTCAATTGTATACCAAACATCACTCTTGCAAAACCCTTAATAGAATAATAGTTGTTTATTATGCTCAAAGGTCATCCTCAATCCATCAGATTCGGTAACTATAGTTTTGTCTATGATAGTTATTTTCTGAAAACAAATATAAAAATCTTTTCTTAATAATTTATGATAATTTTTTTCCAATAGTGGGTTGACCCATTTAATTTCCAGATAAAATGAATTGATTTGAAAATTATTTAATTTAAATTGTGGTTGCTTGGGAACCATAGATTTGTAAGCTTATAGAACCCTCACTAGTTGTTCCAACAATAGATTGACACATGGAGTTAGTAATCCTTATCAACAATTTATTTTTTAAAATAAAAATAAGAACTTAAAATAATAATAAATGTATTAAAGATATATATGTATTTGTATACAACTTAATAGTGTATGTAACCAAAAAAACTTAATAGTGTATTTTTCAAATCAAATCAATGAAAAAAGATCCAAATACACTTGAAATTGAAGGAGCTCAAAAGTGCCCTAATCTCATTTCATTCCCAATCTATAAACCCCAATACATTCTCAATCCAAGATCCCTAATTGAAATCGATGTCTCATAATCCACACTGCATTCTCCCTGTACCATTACCCACATCTCGCCAAGGAACTTGCACAAAAAGTAGAGAATCTTTTAAAGGATCTGATTACTGCATTTCTTGTGCCCATTCTTTCATGGAAAAAAAGGTGAAACCGATTGTTGAATAGCACTGACCTGATCTCCTAGCCTATCTTTTCTTTCGAACCTGTGTATTTCCCATTATAGCTCATGGATTGAGATTTGGGAATGAAATGGGGTTACGGTTCTTTTTGGGCTCCTTCAATTTCAGATGTCTTTGGATTTGTATTTCCCTTTTTTTTAATCTGAATAATACAGAGTGTATAATACTCTTTTTAAGTTGTATACATGTACATATATACCTTTAGTACATGTATTGTTATTTTAAATTCTTATTTTTATTCTAATTTTTTATTTTGAAAAATATATTGCTGACAGTGATTTCTAACTCTATGTGGCAGGCACGCTAGTGAGGATTCCAATACCCTTGCAAATCTTTGGATACTCAAACAACCACCAATTAAAATATGTTTAAGATTTTTCAAATTTGACGACTGACTTAATTTTCCGAAGATAAATAGATTGGCCTGATAAGTTTGACTCGATTTGGCAGATTCATTAGAGGACTAACAATTCCATGTCGTTGTACTAGTTTCAGTTTTTCCAATTTGATGTTACTAGCTTAGCTACTTAATTTTCTAGCTTAGAAAATGAGTTAAAAAACAAAAAAAGATAACAACGAATAATCAATTTAGAGAAACGAAAAATTGTACTTTGCATTTTGAATTATAAGCCAAGTATGCTTTAATCTTTAAATTTTAAAAATGTACAATATGACTCTTCAAATAAATATGTATTTTAATTAAAGTAAATGTGCTATATTCTCTAAATTTTGAAATATGAGTAAATTAATCTCCTAAATTTTCTTAAATATACAACTTGATAACTTAAAATTTTGATATAATAAAAAGCAATAAGTTTTTGTGGGAGTTATCACTGCTTGAAGGCCGAAGTCATCCTTAAAATGAACTCTGCGTTTTCTTATAGTAGATGTATCATTATTGTGTAACCAAAAAAAGATGTATCATTATTCTATAAGTTCTTATAATTTTGTTCAATTTTTAATTAAGTTACTGTAGTTTAAAATTTACATTGTAATTATATTCTTATACTGTAAAAGATTTTTCAATCAAGACTCATCGTTATAAAAAATAAAATATTTATGGAATATTCTATTTTAATAAGAGGGTAAAAAGAGAGATGAAAATGAAAATGGACTATTCATAGAATATTCTGATTTTTGTAATGGCATGGATCTAATTAAAAAATCTTAGACACTATAAACCTAATTATAAATTTTTAAATTATAAAAATCTAAATAAGAATTAAGTGAAATTATAGAAACTTGTAAAATAATTAAAAAAAAATAAATAGAGGTGATCTAAAGATGAAGATGGGCAGTATATGTACTTGATTTTTTTTTTTTGCCCAAGCCGTATAATAAAATTATAAGGAAATTATAGCCATTATTAAGAATAACAATTTTAAGAAAATTATTGCGAAGTGGTTGAACCAACTTATGTTCGTATTAACTGAATTATATAAAAAATCAAATAAATTTGTGAAATTATTCAAAATTTCGATCGTTGAAATACAAAAGTGATATTACTGTTGTAAATATTCATGAAATCAAAAAGAACATATGGCTACATAGAGATATTATTATGTTTGTGTGTGTGACTTATCCAACCTTAATTTAAGAGTAAAAGGTTTATGACTATCCATTATTTTGTTGAAGTTTAAAAACTTGACACATAATTAAATCTAATGATATAATTTTTAGGCTCAAATTTTTTTTATATGGCATTTTGGTGATGAAATCACACCAATAAGATGTTTTGAGAAAATATATGAAAATATGATGTTCTAGTAAACAGAATCTCTCAAAGGCAGACTTTAATCATTATAACACATTAAAAAGATAAAAAAATATTTTTAAACACAAGAATCCTTCAAAGGAGGATTGTATATATTAAAAAAAATTAAAACTAAATATGCCAAAGGTAGATTTTATATTTAAAAAAATAATTTTTATAGAATAGAATCTGCCAAAGGCAACATCTGTGGGCCTCACTTATTCTTGTCTTTGCTTATAGAATTTGCCTACCATATTTTAATAAATTTTCTCATAATCCCATATCTAAGTAAATCATCCTCCAAAACACTATATAGAAATTAATAATCCTAACTTTTAATTACAATTATATAAAAATTTAAGATTAAATTCTTAAGTTGGTCCTTAACACATATTTTAGGGAAAAACTCAGTTCTTCATGATTTGAAAATCTCTATATGATTCCTCACTTTTCACAAAAAAGTGACACATTAGTCTCTGTGTGTTAACTGATTATTTCAATACTCATAATATATATATATATATGATGCATGACTCCTTAAATTATTGATGTGACTCCGTTAAACTCCTTGATTTGAAGCCATTTCTGCTTCAAATATGTGCAAATGATGAAGAAACTAGAAAAATGAATGAAGTTAGCGTTTAAGGAGGCATAAGCATAAAAAGAAAATCAAAATGTAGACATTTTAATGATAATAATTAGTAATATTTTATTTTGAATCTTAATAGAGAACCAACTAAACTATTTAACAGGTCATGTATGCCTTTTAATCAAATATTGGAATGATGAGTTGACAAAGAGACTAAAACGTTCTCTTTTGTAAAAAGTGATAGACTATGAGAAGACTTTTGAATCCCAAAAAACTAATTTATCTCCTGAATTATTTGTTAGGGACCAACTTGAAAATTTAATCTATGTTTAACTATAATGCATTGGAAATATAAAATATGTTTACACTATTATCTAATTATATATTGTGACATTAGTAAATATGATTTATCCTCACATTCAGTATTTGGAAAATTATTTGAATAGAAGGATTTGATTTTATCACTATCATTACATTTAAATTAAACTATTAATATTTATAAAAGGGGAGTGAAGATTAGTATACTTTGACACAATACCCAACCCTCTTTACTCTAAATCAAATTTATAATAGGGGTCGTATTATAATTATATTATATCATAATCAATTGCTAAACTAACATTTTATAACACATTCTGTATTTCTCTTTTCCCCTGTCTCACGTTTTGTGCTTTCACTTCCTTTATAGTTTGTAAGTTGTTGAGATTGTTATATGACGGTAGAATATTTAGAATCTAGCGAGAATAGGCTATATGATGACATTTCAGATTTTAAATTCTCAAATAACTTTAAAAGTAAGTTTGTTTGTCTATTTCTTTTTTTTTTCACAAGGGGTCAATAACCCTAACTTAGTTATCAGATTTAAAAAGTCTCATACTAATTTCTCAAATTTTATAAATGGGAACAAGTTAGTATCTCTGAAAAATTAGTGTCTGAAGTCCCAAATCCTGTGGCTATTCTTTTTTAATCTTATATTCTTGAAATATATTTTTTTGGTATGCTGAATATTTTTTTTATTAAGCAATTAATAATTCTGGGCAAGAATAATAATAATAATAAATAAACACTATAAATATTAGCAAACCAAAAAACAAATTCTGGGCAAGAATAACTTTCCATGCGAGTTCAAGATCAATTGATGTATTTAATATTTAAGATACAGAGTGTTAATCGAGAAATTAATGAATTCTTGAGAAACCATTACAAACTATCTGCCACTAATATTTCCTTGTTTTTTAGTGGTATTTGTTCAAAATTCATGAGCCTGCATAAATTTATAATATACATTAAAAATACATACTTTATTACTTCGTCATACAAATAATAGCACTCTTAATTAATTTAATACGTATATACAGTAATTCTGAGACCTCTCTGTTACTCTTCACCTTGTACCTGGGGACCAACCATTGTTCATCTATATATACATCTAGCTTGTGAGTTCTCATTGCAAAGCAAGTGAAGAGAAACACTTGCGTGTATTAAATTCATTGAAATATTGCAGATATTTCAAATCCGAAAACTTATGATGAGCTGGTATTTTTCCAAAATTTTTTATGCACTACTGCTGCTTGTATTGTATGATGCAGGATCTATCCTTGGAAACAGCTGGCCAAGCAAGCATGGAGAAGTAAAGTGCATAGAAAGGAGAGACAAGCACTCCTCAGCTTCCAGCAAAGCCTCCATGATGATGAGGGCATGCTGTCTACATGGAGGGCGAATCGGAGCAATGAAGATTGTTGCAAATGGGAAGGAATTCAATGCAGCAATGAAACAGGTCATGTACTCAAGCTTGATCTTCGTGGATGGGTTATTATCATTATTTGGTTGGTCAAATCAATATCTCTTTGTTGATTGACTTGCAAAATCTAGAATATTTGGATCTCAGTTACAATGATTTTCTTTCGTCTCATATCCCAGAACTCGTTGGCTCATTTGCAAACTTAAGATATCTCAACCTCTCAGATTCTGGAGTTGGTGGGAGCATTCCTTACAGTATCTTGATATTAGTCAAAATTATCTTGCTGGAGCAATCCCTCATCAATTAGGGAAGCTTACACAGCTAAGATATTTGAATTTGGGCAACAATTATCTTGAAGGAGAAATCCCAAATCAACTTATAAATCTGGGGAACATACGGTATCTTGATCTTGGAGGTAGTAATTATCTTTCTGGAGAAATCCCTTTTCAGACTGGGAGTCTTCCAATGCTGCATACTCTCAGGCTCAGTGGTGAGTTTGATCTCAAAACAGAAGATGCAGAGTGGCTGTCTAATCTCTCTTCTTTAACAAATCTTGGCTTGACTTCATTGCATCTTGGCAACTCTCACTTTTGGCTTCAAAAAATCAATAAACTTATTCCAAACTTGAGAGAATTGAGGCTAACTAATTGTAGTCTTTCAGACAATGATATTCGATCATTGTTTGATTCACATTCCAACTTTTCCAATTCTCTCACCATCCTTGATCTGTCTCATAATATGTTGACATCATCGACATTTCAGTTGTTGTCCAACTACAGCAATAATCTTCAAGAGCTTTATCTTTCTCATAATAATATTTTGTCATCTCCTCTCTTTGAACTTTCCTTCTTCTGATCCTTGACCTTTCTTACAACAATTTGACAACATCAATTTTTCAAGGTAATTTCAACTTCAGCTCCAAACTTGAAAAGCTTTATCTACGAAATTGTAGTCTATTGGATAGGAGTTTTCTTGTGCCATCTGCTTCAACTATGAATTCTTCATCTTCTCTTGTCGACCTTTATCTCTCCTCTAACTTGTTGACCTCATCGGCAATATTCCACTGGCTCTTTAACTTCACCACCAATCTCAGCCTTTACCTTTCTCGCAACTTGTTAGAAGGTCCGATTCCAGGTGATTTTGGCAATGTTATGAATTCTCTTGAAGGTTTGTATCTCTCTTGGAACAAATTGCAAGGCCAGATTCCATCTTCCATTGGTAATATCTGCACATTGCAGACATTGTCCCTATCCAATAACACCTTCAGTGGGAACATTTCAAGCTTCATTCAAAATTCTCCATGGTGCATGTCGCAACCATCGACGGACGAAAATTAAGTTTTGTTAAAATTGAGTCGCCACCAAGTTTATTTAAATTGGAAAACATGGAAAAACCCGTTTTATTAAAAATTGGTCTTTGAAACCAGACTTGAGCTTGAGTGGTTATGCATAGGGTTAGGTTTAATCCTACGCACCTAGTATACACGTCCTTAAACCTTAATTGATTTGTGCAAATTATTAATAACCTTTCAAAATACTCATTTTTATATTTTATTTACAACAAAATTTAAAAAAAAATTGAGGAACACCAAGTGTCACAACATGTGTTCAAAATACTATGTTAACAAACCGTCACGGTTAAATTAACATTTTTTATTCAAAATACAATATTTCACAAATAAGTAACAAATTTAAACTAAATATATGAAAATAAAAATCTCTCATGAATTATAAATATTTGCAAATAAGATAAAAATTTATTTTGATATTTTTACAAAAATAAAATAAAATATAAAAGAGAACATGCTTTTAAAGAAAATTTGGAACATCAAGCTTGTCACAACTCAGATATCCAAAATGTTAGTTAACAAGCCGTCCGGCTAAATTAACCCTTTTTATTTGAAATAAAATATTTCTTAAAGAAATGATTATTTAAATTAAATAAAATATCTCATAAAAATTTTACAAATAAGACAAAAATTACAAAAATTTAATTTTGACTTACAGGGGTCGAATCGCCTATACGTATCCTCCTGCAATGGAATCAAAGTCACGTAGTTCTGAGAATAATTGTGCATTGATTGATTTTAATTAAAAGAAAATAAAATGTGTTGATTGATTTTGATTTTTGAAAATAGATTTTTATTATTAAATGGAAGCAAAACATTCTTTTTGACAAGCTCCAATTTTAACTGGAATTAATTCATAAATACAAATGCACAATTGATTTAAATAAAACATATAAGCATACACAATGATTAACTGAAAATAAACAAAATTACACAATTAATTTAAACACACAACACCTAAACATATAAAACAATTAAATTGAAAAAATCTAATTATTATTTTTTTAAAAAAAAATAGATTCACTCAAAATCAAGAAATAATTAAATCACTCTTTTATTTTTGTTTTTATTTTTACATAATTAAGTCACTTTTATAATTAATTTCTAATTCTACTTGAATGATTTAAAATAGTTACTAAGCATGTCACAAACTCTCTTTGTAGTAAATCAAATTATTCAAGGATTTATTTTGAACCAAATTAAATAAAACTTTTTTCATTTTAAAACAAACAAAACTCAAACCCAATAAATAATAATTCCTTAACTCTATTATCCTACACAAACACAAACACACGCACACGTGACACGCGGATGACTCACCCACACAATCACCTATACACACACACACTCTTTTGTCACTAACACACACATAGAGAGAAGAAGAGGCAGAGAATGAGAAGAAGAGAGAGAGAGAGGCGAACATGAGAGAAAGAGATAGGTGTGTGAAGAAAGATGAGAGGAAGAAAGGGCCGCGTGCAGCGGCTCAAAGGGAAGATCGCGGCGCCGCTTTAGCTCGCGGTGTGGATGTGGCGCACGATGGCGGCTGCGGCAGCGGTTGTAGGATCGGGAGAGGAGGCGGGGTTTCCTGCGCGTTCAAGAGTGGTTTCGCGGAGATCGCGAGGGGGCGAAGGAAAAAACTTCGTAGGAGGGCAGGCGCTGGGCTATGCGGCAAGAGCGGTTTCGCGATGGGTGTGCAGACTATTAGATTGGTGGAGAGGAGGTCATGGCGCGAGGCTGGAGCGGCGATGCGCGAGGTGAGGTTGTGCGGAGCGGTTTACGGTGAGGCAAGAGGAGGAGAGGTGTGCATGTGATGCAGGAAGACCGAGCTTCGTGGTTGAGGTTAGTGGGTGGAGGCTGGTCTGCCGCTGATGCGGTGAGGATGGCTGGTGATGATGCATGCGGTAGAGGCCGATCTACCATGGGAGGAGCTGGCTGGTGACTCACGGCTAGTTCATGAGGGAAAAAGGAATGTGAAGCCGCGAGAGGAATAGGTGGTGGTGGCCTTGGCCACAGTGGTGGCGAAGAGGAGGATGCCTTATGGTGATGATGATGATGATGTGAGGCCGCGGTGGTGGAGGGAGAGCCCGGCCTCCTCCCCTTTCCTCTCTTTTTATTAAAATTTTTTTGTATGATGATGATATACCTGTCACCGCTCTTTGTTTACCTGGTTCTTTCTTCTTCTTCTTTTTCGCCTCCTGGATTGTATTGCTGGATTTCTTGTTGGATATATCAGTGTATATATATTTTTTGTTTTATTTTTTGTTGGCTGATGATAGTGGTGATGGTCTGTAATTTATGGATTGCTAGTGGTCTGGGTGAAGTGAGATTGGGTGTTGCTGGTTCTTTTTGTGATTTGGTTTATTATTTTTTTGTCTTCCTGGAATGGAGGTGGTGATGGATGTATCTAAGATGTTGATGAGGGAGGGAATGGATTGAAGGTGGAGTCGGGTTGTATTGTGATGAGGATTGAGGATGATGATGGATGGATATATGAGCTGTGATTTGGTTTTTGGTTCTTTCTGAAAATGGAACTCTCCAATCCCTCCAAAAATGTCTTCCCTTTTGTCATCCCTAATCAAAAAGAAATTCATCATTATGCTTGGAGGGATCATCATTCCTTCCTTCACTTTGCTTTGGTATGGCTTCACGTGTGTATGAGGAACAAACCCTAATCCTCCCTTCTTTTTTTTGTTTTATTTTTAACAAAATGTAATGGCTTAATGGATTGACTTTTTTTTTTTTAATTCATTTTTATGCATATGAACAAAAATGTGAAACCATGGTAAAATGAATCTAAACAAAAAAGTCTAAATGAATTGATTACACACAACAAAGAACTATAGACAAGACTTGAAATGGTTTGCAATTTCACTCATCAAAATAAAATTACCAACATGAGTCTATAAATGAGCAACACTGAAAATATGCCAGAAAATTTTGTTTTTGTTTTTGTGGGTAGGACAAAATCAGTGTTCAAGTGCAACAGACACGTATTTCATACTTTGTATTTGTCTTATAACCGGATTACTGGCATGCTACCTACAAGCATCAGATTGTTATCTGAGTTGGAGTACCTGGACCTGGAGGGGAATTCTTTGGAGGGTGACGTCACTGAAGCGCATCTCACAAACTTTTCCAAATTAAAATCCCTAGACTTATCATACAACTCATTGTCTCTAAAACTTGTCCCTGACTGGGTTCCTCCTTTCCAATTATCAACATTGAGACTAGCATCTTGCAAGTTGGGTCCTAGCTTTCCAAGCTGGCTCCAGACTCAAAGTCATTGACGTATCTGGATATTTCTGATGCTGGAATTAATGGCTCTGTACCAGAGTGGTTTTGGAACAAATTGCAATATATTGGGAGGCTTAATATGTCTCACAACAATTTCATAGGGGCAATTCCAAATTTACAGACAAAGCTTCTCTACGGAACATCCATATTTTTGAATTCAAATCAATTTGAGGGTGTAGTTCCGTCGTTCCTGCATGCTTCACTGTTGGATCTCTCTGAAAATAAATTTTCAGATTTGTCTTCACTCTTGTGTGACAACACTACTGGAACCTTAAAATCTTTAATTTTAGCAAACAATCAAATAAAGGGACAACTACCAGATTGTTGGGGACATGTAAACTCATTATTGTTTCTTGATCTAAGCAATAACAACTTGTTAGGGAAGATTCCACCATCCATGGGCGCTCTTGCTAGATTGGAAGCTTTGGTTTTGCGAAGCAATAGATTGGTTGGAGAATTGCCTTCCACTATGAAGAATTGCACCAGTTTATATCTGTTGGATGTTGGTGAAAATTTGTTGTCCGGCCCTATACCCAAGTGGATAGGACAAAGTTTGCGGCAATTGATAGTCTTGAGCATGGTTGAGAATAATTTTTTTGGAAATCTTCCTATGCAGCTTTGTTATTTAAGGAAAATTCAACTGTTAGACCTTTCGAGGAATAACTTATCAAATGAAATTCCAACATGCTTAAAGAATTTAACTGCAATGTCTACAAAGAGTATCAACTCAACCGACACTCTAAATTCTATATATCAGAACAATATGAGTTTGAGTGAATTAGTTAGTACTTATCGTTATTACTATTTTAGCTATTACAAGCTTAACATCACATTGATGTGGAAAGGTGTGGTATATGGATTCAAGGACCGAGGGTTGCTTCTTAATATCAATATTGATCTCTCAAGCAATCATTTAACTGGTGAAATTCCGAAAGAGCTAGGATATTTGATTGGATTAGTTTCTTTGAATTTATCAAGAAATAATTTGAGTGGAGAAATTCCTTCTGAGATTGGGAATTTAACTTCACTGGAGGTCCTTGACTTATCAAGAAACCATTTATCTGGCAAAATTCCTCAAACTCTTTCTCAAATTGATCGTCTAAGTGTGTTAAACTTATCATTCAACTCTCTATCTGGAAGAATCCCATTTGGAAGACAATTGCAGACCTTTGAGGCCCCTAATTTTGAAGGAAATATTCATCTTTGCGTGAACAACTTAACAAAAGTTGTCTTGAAGACATGACACCAAAAAAGCCTCAAGAACCAACAAGACATGACAAATATGACAATTCAGCCTTTTATGAAGCATTATACATGAGCATGGGACTAGGATTTTTCCTGGATTTTGGGTCTTTTTAGGGCCAATCTGCTTTGGAGGCCTTGGAGAAGAGCTTACCTCAGGTTCCTGAACAAACTGATAGACTACATATATGTCATGGTGATAGTGAATATGGCCAAGTGTCATAATTTACTCAAAAAATAGCAGGTACGTATGTAGAAACTTCTGCATATCTTTATGTTTCTTAATTTCTTTCCTTAGATTTTAGTTACACCAATTAAGAATTGCTTCTATAGGAACACAGAAATAATAACTCATATAACACGAATCTAACCTAAAATTAAAGTTACTACTTGAATTCTTCACCCTAACCCCATTTATTATTGCTTTAGCTCGGGTACACCTCTTAAAAAATGGCGATAGAAATAATTTTTCATAATGTTAACAACCTTTTAAACAAATGTTTTTCCTTCTTTCAAGTTTCGTTACTAGCCAAATTGCAGCACAATACTATTCCAATTATTTATGTATCAAATCTGATTCTTGCTCGATACGTGCCGTGCAATAGCATGCATATGAAATTGAAAAGTCATAACAATTGCTCAATGCTCACTTACTATGGTTTTTTTTTTTGTCTATTAATTAAATTTTACTTAGTAGATAAGGTTCTCTAGGTCTCAGTAAAACCAACTTCGTCTTGTAAACATAGATAAACGTGAAACAAATTACACTAATTATTGTGTTCACACTTGCATGTTTTAGGATTTAGGTTTTTCTATATGTTATAAATTGTGTAATAATTTTATTTGCAAGGAATATATCAACTCCAATTTTTCCACATTCAAAATAAGGAATTTTTTGGACATTATTCTTTTACTATATACTACTTTTAATTTCAAAATAAATGTTTCTTTAATTTTTTTTTTTTGGAACATTCATAATTGTGTTCAAATACATTAATTTGTGAATATATCAAAAAAATGAAAGAGATATTTATTTTGAAATAAATGGAGTAAAGAATTAGTCACTATCTTAGATCGTAGATGAGATTGGATCATTTGGTAGGCTTTCAATTCATACTAAATTAATTCTGTTCCGATAGATGATATAATGTGAATTTGATTTTAACTTCATTTGCTTGGTTATTATCCACTTTTCATAGCAATTGCTTTGCAGTTGGTGTGTATAATTAAGAGAAATTGAGTAGATTAAAGATTCAGTTTTAAATGTTTGAATTTAAAAGGAGACCATTGATAATAAATGTTAGTACATCACTAAATAGTCAGATTTGGATATACACCTTTTCAATTTCATTTGTTGATGATTAAAAATCAAGCTTAATTTTGATGCATTGATAGTGTAAAAGTGGTGTCATTCAATTAAAATATTTTAGACTATCATTCAATAAAAGTATTTTATTTGTATGACTTTTCAAGTAGTGGGTGAAAAAATAAACTATTATAAGTGATATGATAATATGTGATTGAAAGATTGTGTAAATTACTTCTTCAACACCTAAAAATTAAATCTTTAAAAACTGTCCTTATTTCTTGTTTTTGGCTACATGATTAAAACAAATTAGCAATTCATTGCAGATGCGCTACTTGCAGTCCTACTAGCTTCTGATCAGGAATGAAATCATCAAGGTTGATCCAAGTGCAAGAATGAAGATATATGTAGAATTAGACTTTGAAATAAATAGATTTGGTTTATGTTATATGGGGTTGTAAAATTACTGTTTGAAGAAACTTACTTTCAATGGTGTTTCTTTTTTGTTTTTTTTTACATAATCTGTTTGGGATAATATTTCTTTTTCTTTTTCCTTTTTGAGTTGGATGATATATCTTTTTCATGTGTTGTAAGTTGTCACTTGCAACACTAGTGATAAATATAATTCGGTATTTCTACGTTCAACGGTGCTCAATTGCCATAGCTAACACCCATACCACAAATTTGAATTCAAATACCGCAGATCTAGTGATATATCCGTATATACATATACATATGTTTACATTTACAAGCATACAAATATATAATCTTTGTAGCATTTCTTATTTCCTGTCTTTTTGCCAGTAATTTCTTTTTTGGTCCAAATTCTGCCAGTAACTTGCTTCTCGGATATTTGCCACTAAGAATTTCATGGGCAGATCCTCATCCTTTCATTGCAACAAATGAGTTGTTTATTTTTTTTTTTTCTTTCACTCCTACAATTTAGGATCCGTTTGAATACAATCACGTTGGACTTTTTCTAACTTTTTAAACGTCAAAAGTTATATTTTTTACTTTTGTTCTGTTTGTTAAACAGTTTATTACTTCTTTAAAAATTATTCTTAATGCTTTTTAAGAAGTTAAAATATCTAGCTTCTAAATAAGTACTTTTTGAAACATTAAAAGTAAGCACTTTTATTATTATATATCTTAATATAAAATAACTTATTCACAAACTACTTTTCAAAAGTTACTTTTATATAAAAACTTAAATAAGCTATTTACCCAAAGCCTTAGTATTTTGATTTTTTGGATACAATTTAGTGTTTTTTTTATTATCTCTTTTTGTTGTATTGGGCCCGAACCCAATACTTTCTTATTAAAAACAAAGGGCCTTGGATGTTGTGCCACATGTTGTTGCTTTGGTTGGAGGAGATTTTTGCCTACTTATTTGTTGGGAACTCATTTGTGCTCCATTTTAGGTGAAATTTTCGCCAATTATTCCTAGTGTTGTGGGTAATTTTCTGTATACTTAGAATTTTATCCTCTTTCTATTTTTGCATGACAATTTGTACCTGCTTGGTATTCTTTTCACTATTTTGGTAGCGAGTAGGGCATTATTTCTAAGTTCTTTGGCAAACTCTTTAATATTTTTCATAGTGGAATTTTTTTGGACTAGATCCTGTGGTATTTTATCTCTCTTATTGGAGGGTTTTCATGTTAAAAATTCTTGTGTACTCTCCCTCCTTTGCCTATTTAATTTTTCACACTTCGGAGATATTTGTTTGCCATATATTTTTGGCTTGTCGTATATTATGCTTCTTAGGTTCTTTTAAGCCATAAAGGTTTTATTCTGGATATCCTTACCTTTCCCAAAAGCTGGTATTAGAGCTTGCTTATTTTTGCCAGGGAATTTTGCTTGCTTGAATGATGGAGCCTAATTATAGTATAATGATTTGTCTTAATGGCACTAGTTACCATGATGGAAAGGCGAGATGAGATCTGCTCTTTGTGAAAATGCTACATTGACTAGTATTTGCTAATCAAAAACCGAAGAATAAATCTGATAAAGAATGGGCTTTTGAGCATGAGATGGTTTGTGGCAATATCCAACAATGGGTAGGTGACAATATTTTGAATCATATTGCCAATGATTCACTTGCTAGGACTTTATGGGACAAGCTTGAAACTTTGATGCAGAGACTATCCTGAAGACTCCTAAGCTCAATGGCTTAGTAGAAAGGACTTTATAAGACGAACCCAAGACTCCTCAGCTCAATGGCTTGGTAGAAAGGATGAATAGGACATTGATGTAGAGAGTTTTTTACTTTTGAAGCAAAGTTGCCTGAATCTTTTTAGGGTGAGGCTTTAGCTATTGTTGCACATGTTATTAATTTATCTCCTGGTGTTGTTTTGCAAGATGTTCCTGATAGAGTTTGGGTTAGGAAGGACATCTCTTGGGACCATTTGTATGTATTTGGATGTAAAATGTTTGTACATGTGCCAAAAGATGAAAGGTCCAAGTTAGATGTCAAGACGAAGCAGTGCATTTTCATTGATTATGGCCATGATGAATTAGGCTAGATTTTATGATCCTATTGAAAAGAAAGTTATTAGAAGCTATGATGTTATTTTCATGGAGGATCATACCATTGAAGATATTGGTGAGGCAGAGATATAAGAGACTTCTAATGGTTTAGTTGATTTTGAACCAACTCCTCCTGAGACGTAGATGCCATATGTAGTAGATTTTGGCAATCACAATGATGCCCAGAATCATATTCTAGATGTTACAGCTAAGAATATTAATGTTGATGATGATGATGATGTAGTTGATGACATTACTGAGCCTATTGTCCCTCTTAGGAGGTCTTCTTAAGAAGTACCTTCTATACGCTACCCATCAGATGAATTTGTACTTCTCTCTGATGGAGGAAAACCTAAGTGCTATGAAGAGGCTATGGACAATGGTTCAAATATGTTGACAAAGTCTTTGTCTTTAGAAAAATTTGAAGACTATTGCATTATAGCCAATTTGGCTTTTATCCCCATTTGAGTCGGCGGAGAGTTTGTTATTTTGGACCTCCCTCAAGTGGACCCAATACTTTATTTTAAAAAAATAAAGGACCTTGGATGGATGTTGATTTTAGTTAGTCACGTGACTATTGGTGGTTCACATCCATACACCCACATGCAAAGTCTACTAACATCCCCAAATTCATAACTAAGATAAATATTGATTAATCCTAATTAGTGATTTAGATGAAAGAGAGCAAAACCAATAGAATCTGGACAAGTGTTATGAAACATAACAAATATTATTAGAATATTCAAATATGTCTAGAGAAATATGCAAAGAATTACAAAAATGTCATCACCTAGTGGAAATTATGAAAATACCCTTGCTATGTAAAGGAAATTACCAAACTACCCTTGTCTTAGTAATAAATGACAAAGACACCCTTATTCTATAAATGAAATTACAAGAATACCACTGTCATTGTCTAAATATAAAAATACCCTTGTCTTGGTTAAAGAAATTACTACAATGCCACTACTTTAATAATTACAAAAATAGGCCAACATATTTGCATAAAACATGGAGCATTTTTATCCCAAAATTAGACCTACATGTTTGCATGAAACATGGAGCATTTTTATCCCAAAATTTGGCCAACATGCTTGCATAAATCATACTCCAAGCATTAGTTCTCTAAGTGCTTTATTCTTCTTCCTTCCACTATAAATACTTTTCAAACTCTTTTCCATTCATTCCATTTCCAAGCCACAAAGAGACCTCGTCATGCTTTGCAAAAGCTACATCCTCTAACTCTTGTAAAATACATACACTCTTGTAAGTCTTCAAGCCTTAAAAACTCCCTAAGTGTTCTTTCTCTCTTATTCTTTCTCTACCATTTCTTCTTATGTTCTTTTCTTCAAAGACTTCTCTTCACTTTCTAAACTTTATCCAAACACTTAAATTCTAAGCCCAAACTTTCACTAGCCTTCACAAGAGTTACAATCTTTAACTCTAGTGAAAAATATTTTCTTAAGCGCTCAAGTTCTAGAACAAAGATACAAGGAGGGTCATCCACTCCAAGGACTCTTGCTCAAGCTCAAGGAAGAAGAGAATGACCCTTTTTTAGACCCTACATAAGAGGTAGGAGTTTCTTCTTTATTTGTTCAAGAACTTTTGGTTTATAACCTTGTCCATGGTTAGAATGCCTCAAGCTTGTGTTATTGACAAGAGTTTTGAATGGTTATTTGTGAAATATATTTTTATGAATCACTGCATGAACTTCTCCGTTATAAATATTTTTATGATGTTTTCATGCTTATATATGGCTTAAAAACATGGTAGATGATCCTTGTGTTGAGGGAGTAACATCAAACATGAGAATGATAGATGCTGGATTTTTGGCTATTTCTGGAGTAGCTACGTCGAAATATGAAACTCACAGAATATGAAGTTTTTTGGAATAAAACTATTTTTTCTACAAACTAGACTTAATAAAGAACACTATCAAAAAAGAATCACCTAAGACAGAGTTCTCTAGCTCAAGATATAAATTTTCAAAATTAAGCCAAAGACTGAAACTCTAAATATGACCTTACAGTAGTAAAATAGGTGTAACTCACTCTATAAAAATGTAAATGGACTTATTTCAACTCTATTAGAAAGCTAAGACACATAGAAACACATTCATGTATGGTATGCATAAATATTTTCACCACGAAAATGCTGAATGAGAAATAAAGTTTTGGAACAATGTGCTGAGAAGTCTGGAAAAGGGGTAAATTTACAAGGGTACTATGACATAACCATAAATATATTTTTGATAAAATTACCCTTAATAGAAAGGTTGATGAGATAAGAATCTGGGACTATATTTAAAAGGCTAGGATAATAAGTATACAGAAAGTTACAAATTTTCTTATAAAAAATGTTAGAACTATAAATAGAAGATTCAAGTCTTCTAAAGAGATTTTAAGAATCTAAGTTGCAATAATCTTCAAACATAGGGGAGCCTAAAATTATATAAAGAACCTCTAATAATATTTTGAAATGCAATAATGAAATAAGGGAATGTTAAAAAGTACAAAGAAAGACATTCATAATGTATACATACCAATCAAGACACCCATGACCCCTTAGGAACACTAGGGACTCGACTTGATAGCATGGGTTGCTTAATACAAATCGTTTATGAGAAATCTATATGAGATTATTTGCTGATCACTATGAGATTTACATGACATGTCTAATGTTTTGGCATGAAGTGATATATAGTAATATGAATATATAGTGATGAGATATGAAATGATGAGGATGAGATGATTAATTGTGTCATGATTTATTAATGATTACATGATGATGTGTATACATTCATGTTTCAAATGAGATAATAAATGATCAAACTTTCTGCTTAATCCTCAAAAGGGGATTAAGATATTAGTGATTTCACTCATGAGAATAAAAGTAAAGCCTGTAAAAGTAGCAATGATAGTATGGAAAAGTTAACTTGAGCTAAACTCATGGCTTAACCCCTAAACCTTTGAGATCACGACAACAGAAAGAAAACCATAAGGCTTGCGACGATCACGGTATGAGCTCATTACCCTTTTAAGGTGGTCTAAGGCATTGATGTATTCATCCGTGAGTAATTCAAAAATATACTAATGGGACCTTGAAGGTGTGGTACCCAAACTAAATATGCCAAAATGGACTCCGAAGATGTGGTACCCAAGATAATATAAATGTTGGTATGAGTAATCATGAAATGCATGCATCTCCTAAATTATTATTTCCCATTAGTGATTTTATATGATATATTTGGATGCATGATTGATAAATGATTGAATGAATATTTCTGTTAATGTTATAAAAATAGTTAAAATTAAAGCAACCACACTTTTGCTAATTACGCTTGCGAAAATTTAGTAATTGAACCATTTATATGTCCACCTTTTTATATAAACCCAAGTGACTGGACCACAACGATGACACATTTAATGCAACTAGGAACTCCTACTGAAAAATCTTGTATTTCTCACTCCTGTGTTTCTTTCCGTTGTTACCAGAGACAGATGAGTCCACTTGAAGCAACAGAACTATAGAAGGAGGCAATCACGTGAAGATTTCAGACCTTCCAAGAATTAGCACTCTAGTTTAGTTATATTGTAGATGTGAAAAATATACCTGTAGTAGTAGAATTTATATTGTTATGTATTAAGAATGTATCACTATGGTATATGTCCTGGTATGGCTTATGTATTAAGTAATAAGATTTCAAGTTATGTAATAGTAATTTTACATTTAGTCCTTTATTTCGCTATATTGAATTAAGTAGGTACGACAAGTAATTTTGAGTACCATATATATAAGCGCTATATATTTTAATTCTCGCTACAGGCTTAAGCTTTTGAAAAGTAATTTAAAAGAAAAAATTATTTACTATTTCCATAAGTTAATTTTAGAAGGAAAAAAATGAATGCAAGCCATAAGGGATATCTAATAGAATTTAAATACAAGTGGGTTACAGCTACAGTGGACACATCCACACCTCGCCCTTTTCGCGTTGGCCGCACGCCATTGGTTAGCCACACAAATAATTAACTATTTCTTTTTCTAGCAGCGGAAAAAGTTAACTATTTTTTTCCTTCCCAATCATGTCAATTTACTTTTTCTTACCTTTGAAAAGCCAATGCACTTAGCGTGATTCCATTCATGCAAAGAAAACACCCTCTTGACAACATCTTGCGGAAATCGGCATAGAGGATCAGTCTGAGAAAAAGCAACACAATTGGGTATTACCTCTGCTGTGTCGTACAAGATATAAACGAGTGAGGAACTGAACTGGAAGCTGCCATTAATAAGCACACAGATGCTGAACTCTAAAACTGAACCACGCATGTCTATGCCAATAGGTTCCCAAGCGAGGATTAAAAGGACCATTGGATATGTATTGCGAAACCAAAAAGACACGGATGACCCGTTCCTTACAAGCATGCGTCCTTCAGGGAAAGTAATGTTCACCAGTGAAATATTATGCACATCTAGAGTGGTGGGATACGCAAGCATTCTAAATAGGTGCGATCTACCGTGAAGCATGCAATTTCTAATGTATAGTTCCTTCAGGACGTAGATGAATATATAAAGGACATATGGAGCAGTAGATTAAAAAGAGGAAATGGAACCTTAGCCACACAAATAATTAACTATTTCTTTTTTCTAGCAGCGGAAAAATTAACTATTTTTTTCCTTCCCAATTATCTCAATTTACTTTTTCTTACCTTTGAAAAGCCAATGCACTTAGCCACACAAATAACTATAAATTTTCTAGCGACAATTAACTTTATAAATAACTTAAAGGGATCAAACTAATACAAATATCTCAAAATTATATTGATAAAAAAATACAATTTCTATGGCTAATTTCTTTTTTATTTTTTAGTAAAATACACTTATTCCTTAGATATCAAGAAATGACATTTCACTCTATTAATTATATTAAAAACCTACATTCTATCCCATTTTACTAAAGGTGTGTTTAGTATATTCTATTTCGTGATTTAATTTCTTTTATAAATTATATATTAAACAAAAAAATAATTTTGAAAAAAATAATGAGTTTATTTTTTTGTATAGAAAGCCTAAAACAAAATATTGGTTTATAATTTTTCACCAAATTTGACACTTTATTGAATTTCTATTGATTGATGGCGTAAAACCACTTTATATTATTAGTGCATATAAATTAAACTCATAAATAATATTTAAAATTATATTAAGAATTAAATAAATATTTCATGAAATTTTTTAATAATAATCATTCTAAATAAATAAGATGTAAAAATTAAATAAATATTTAAAATAATATAAAAATAAATAAATAATACTAATTATTTTAAAAAATAAGTAATACATGATAAATAATTTTAAGTAATAAATATATTAATATAATATTTCCAACTTCTACCATAACCACTTTTATACACCAAAATCACTTGTATTTAATCATTTTCTTCATATCTAACTATTATATTAAGTAATAATATTTTAATTTTCTTATACACTTCATACTTCCAACTTCTGTCATAACCAGTTTTATACATCAAAATGATAGATAATCTTTAATTTAAAAAATTCAGCATTAATGATTATTTTAATTAAATATTTTAAATAAATAGTTAAAATAATACTAAAATATATAAATTAATAATAATTAATAAATAAAATTTAAATGATCAATGATTCATAAAATTTTACTACTTTGATTTTTTTTTTTTATGTTCATTACACTTATTAATGTAAAAAGTAGAAGTTGGAACTATATATTAAAATTTACAAGAAAAGAAAATGTTGTATGCTTTTAATAATTTATATTTTATGAAAATAAAAAATCACAAAAACAAAACTATGATAGAATAAGAATTTAATTTTGATGCATTGATAATATAATTTTTTTTAAACTATTATCCAATTAATAATATATTCCATTTAAATGACTTTTCAAGTGATAAATATGAAAGTAAATCAATTTTACTGACATGAAAAATATATGTTTGAATACATTGCAGAACTTTTTTACCCTTATTATATGAAATCAAATTCAGAAAATAACATTTTTATCATTCTTTGAGTAGTAAATAAAAAATAAATATTATTATTTGGATATTTTTAATTATATTTTTATAAATATTTAGTAATTTTTATATATAAATTGTAACTTATGTTATATTTTATTTATTATTCATGAGTTCAATTTTTTTAATAGTTAATATTAAATTTATAAAATATAAAACTCAATATTTTATTTTACACTATTAATATATAGAAATTAAATTTAACGTTTATTTTATAATTATTTTTATTATACATCATGCATGGTTCCTATAATATACTATCAACATCTGTTGATAGATCAATTTTCAGACATCGCAACATAGTACATCTATATACAAAGCTGGATACTCACTTACTCAGCACTATATACAATTTGACAACATCAATATTTCAAGGTAATTTCAACTTCAGCTCCAAACTTGAAAAGCTTTATCTACGAAATTGTAGTCTAATGGATAGGAGTTTTATTGTGCCATCTGCTTCAACTATGAATGCTTCATCTTCCCTTGTCGACCTTGATCTCTCGTCTAATTTGTTGACCTCATCGGCAATATTCCACTGGCTCTTTAACTTCACCACCAATCTCCGCAGCCTTAACCTTGATGGCAACTTGTTAGAAGGTCCGATTCCAGGTGATTTTGGCAATGTTATGAATTCTTTGGAGGGTGACGTCACTGAAGCGCATCTCACAAACTTTTCCAAATTAAAATACCTGCACTTATCATACAACTCATTGTCTCTAAAACTTGTCCCTGACTGGGTTCCTCCTTTCCAATTAAATCGTACCAGTCTCTACTGGGGGTTATTACTCATTTTTGTACTTGCTGTTTTATTTTCAAATTATTTCTTCAATTAATAGAAGAAAAAGGGAAATAGTAAATACATATTTTGAAATCTCTTATCCATTGGAAGGATATCATTTCATAATTATCTATGACTGTTTATGTCTCTAGCATGACTACTTGATCAAATGTGGAGGAAAGTGGGATAAATGGCAATATTGAAAGGATTCCTCTTTGGATAATAGGTCCTGTAACTAGTATTCCTTGATCGGTTTAATTGGTGTTTTCTTTTATGGTTCATATTCAGATTGGGCTCATCCTGTAGTAATATGATGAATTGAGTTTAAAAATGAAGTGTAAGAAGAACTCAACTCTTTTTTTTTTATGAATTCGAGGGGTCCGTTGAGTTCTTAATAAGAATAATATCTCTTATTCGTATAAATGACTCAATGGATAACTTTTTTCAATGTTTCAAAAAAGTCCTTTTTTTATTTGATGTTTTAAAAAAATGAACTTCTTTTATTGATTCAATAATATTTTTCTGGAAAATATCTGTCCATCTTCTTTTTATTTTAAAGTTGAACAAAACGTAAAAAAAAAAAAAAAAAAAGAAGGAATAAAGGCAATCACTTTATTTACTTTTTCGGGTATCTCACTAGAAAAAGAATATGAATTATGTTGTATTATATTGGAATAATTCTATTTGGATATATTCTTAATTCTATCTTTATTTTTTCTATCGAGCAAATATCATGTGAACCGAACCTTTTTTTCTATACTATACTAATAGAATCTTATTCTAAATTGATTTTAGTATTGGATAGTATGAATCATGATTTAATTCTTTTTTTTCTATTCTAAACAAGTTAATTGAAGAAGTTATATTTGGTCAAAAAGATCCCACCTCCTTTTTGTTTGTCCACTACGTATTCTACTATATGCAATAAAAAAATATTTTATCTCATAAAAAAAAGTTCTCTGAAGGTGTAAAAAATTGAAACAAAGCTAAGAATAGGATTTTTTAAGAAAGGGGATCAAGAAGTATTATTCTATAAATATATTAAATATATTCAAAAATGTTTCTATTTCGATACAAGTAAAAACAATTGGACTCTAGGAAAAGATAAATAATCCCTCCTAGAATCCCGTTTTCCCTATTTATTTCTACGTACTTAATATTCTACGCCTATTCTTTTTTATTTAGTATCGAGTAGAATTTCTTATTTTATTATAATAAAAAACTAGTAATTGTTTTCTATTCTAGGACATTGAAATCTGAAAATAGTGACATAATCATCCTGCTTTAATGGGGTTAAAAAAAAAGTAAAATAGTCTTCTTCACAATATACATATATATATACTATGACTGACTAGTCTACGGTACAAGGAGCTAAATATGGTAGAAAAAAAAAACTCAAAAGAATAAAAAAAGGTCCTTTCATAAATTTTGGATTATAGAATAGAATTCCAGAATTTATCAACTAAAATTTAGTTCTTTTTACTAGCTTAATATGTTGATAAATTCAACCTAGAAATTAGAAATTCATCTTGGACAATTGCACCTTCTCAAATTGTTTCTTTTTAAGAACCAAAAATATTTGTGCCAAAATAATAGATGCCAAGAAGAACAAGAGACCTTGGACACGTAACGGATCTTGAAGTACTATTTCTGCATCTCCCTGACCAAATCCACCCACATTAGGATTACTCGTTAATGGTTGATCAAGTTTGAGAGATTCACCCTCTGAAACAAGAACCTGGTCAGGAGGTATAATATCAATCACTTCACGTCCATCAAATGCATCCACTATAGTTATTTCGTATCCCCTTTTTCTTTTCGTATGATTTTTTTTACTATCCCTGTAGCATTATACACATTATTATTACTCTTGCTCCCATCGGATAAATTTGACCCTCCCCTGTTCCCACCTATATATATAGGATATTTTAAGAAGTGAACATCTTCCTCGTAGAAGGATTGGGAGAAAGAATAGGAAAGGTGATTTCACTATATTTAATCGGGAAGGGCCTACCACAAGAGTTTTTTTTTTTGTGGGACGATAGCTTTGAAAAGAGAGATTATCTAGCTTTTCTTTAATCTAAGCGAGACACGAAATTGGGGGGGGCAATTCAAAACCCTGGTAAAATAAGAACAGCCCCACATTCAAAGCCCCCTTTTTACCATTAACAAGAACTTGTTTCACTTGCATATCATACGAATTCGACAGCTTCAAATCCAGATCTTGGGAAGTACTGTTGTGGAACTTCAATATCCACGGGCTTATTAGCCAAATGGCAATTGGCACATACAATACGACAAGTTGCTTCTCGCGGATTTTCATAACCCTCTTGTGCAAAAATGGGATATGCATTTGAAATGGGTGCTCGGTTATATATATACCATGAGCGATCAGAAATAGATTAGCTCCTGCAAGTTGGGTCCTAGTTTTCCAAGTTGGCTCCAAACTCAAAGTCACTTAGCATCTCTGGATATTTCTAAGCTGAGATTAGCGACTTACCTCAGTGGTTTTGGAAAAAGTGTACAACTTTTGACGGTCTTGAGCATGAAAGGGAATCACTTCTTTGGAAATATTCCAATGCATCTTTGTTACTTAAAGGCAAATAAAACCTAGATCTTTCAAAGAATAACTTATCAAATGGAATTCCAACTTGCTTAAAGAATTTTCCTGCAATGTCCACAAAGAGTATTGACTCAAATGATCCAACTCTTACTACCATATATTACCATCATACTCCATACCTTGTTAATTTCTTTATTGGTGGCTATCAATTTAACATAACATTAATGTGGAAAGGTGTGGAATGTTGGATCAAGGATCAGAATTGAGACTTATCATTGATCTCTCTAGTAATCATTTAACTTGGTGAAATCCTGAAAGAGTTTGGATATTTGGTTGGATTAGTTTCTTTGAATTTGTCAAGAAACAATTTGAGTGGAGAAATTCCTTTTGAGATTGGAAACTTAGTTTCACTGGATTTCCTTGACTTATCAAGAAATCATTTATCTAGCAACATTCCTTCAACTCTTTCCAAAATTGATGGTTTAGGCGTGTTAGACTTATCAAACAACTCTCTTTTAGGAAGAATCTCATTTGAAAGACACTTGCAAACAAATGGTGCCTCTTGCTTTGAAGAAAATCCTGATCTTTGTGGTGAACAACTTAACAAAAGTTGTCCAAAAGACATGACAATAGTAAATCCCCAATAATTAGCAACACATGATGAAGATGATGATTCAGCCTTTTATGAAGTATTATACATGAGCATGGGACTAGGATTTTTCACTAGCTTTTGGGGCTTTTTAGGGCCAATGTTGCTTTGTAGGCATTGGAAAAGCGCATACATAAGATTATTGAACAACTGAAGATTATATATATGTAATGGTGGCAGTGAATATGGCCAAGTGGTGCAGGTTACCAAAAACTAGCAGATATGTGAATGTAATATTGCTTGTCCTGTCAGTTCTTAGTTTCTTTTTGCGTCCAATTGTATCAATCTAGAATTGCTTATCAAATCGAAAAGAAAAATAAAGGTCAAATTGACAGGAATTGCCAAAATTAAAGTTACTAATTTAATTCTTCTCCCTATATGACCACATTTATTGCTTTAGTTGGGGTACGCATCTGATAAAAAAAGCTGATGAAAATCACTTTTTTTAAAAAAAAATTTTATTGATTTTTTTCAAACAAATGTTTTTTTATGATTGTTTAAGGGATAATTCTCTGATTTGAATTATCTAAATTCTTTATTTTAATTTTACATATGGTTTCATTGATATAGTGACTAACTCTTTTTTTCTCAAGTTTAGTTCCTAACCAAATTTCTGCTCCAATTATTTATGCATCTGTTTTGATTATTCTTGCTCATGATATGTGCCAAGCAACAGCATGCATATATGAAATTGTAAAGTCATTACGGTTGTTCAATGCTCGCCCACTAATATTTTTTTCTTCAGTGGATCCAGAATATTTAGACAATAAAGACAAAAATAATACATAAACATAATAAGAAATTTTGCATAAATTTTATCTTAATGTGAAATTAAACTTAATAAAATAATACCAGCTAAATATATGCGTCCTTATATGCCTTAAAAAAAAAATCAAACTTTAGTAGGACAGGAGCCCCCAACATGCAATGATGAATGGATCCTGGTTTTTTCTAATATAAAATTAATTAAAATTTAACTTTGTAGACAAGGCTTTCTGTACGTCAAAATATTAAAACTTTATGAAATTTGAAACTATAATCTCATGGATACTCCTAGTGGCTTGTAGACAAGGTTTTCTGGATCTTAGTAAAACCAACTTTGTCTTGTAAACATAGATATATTAGTAAAACCAACTCTGTCTTGTAAACATAGATATATATATACGACCCAAATTACACCAATTATATAATAATTTTAGTAAAGTGATTTATGGCTCGAATTCATGCGTTACTAATTCAGCTGGGATGATCGAAGCCATTGATTTCCTTGAGTTCTTCAAGTTTTAATTTTTCACTTATTAAAACATAAAAAGTAGTCATGACTAATACTCGTTCGTGGCTTTCTATGAAAACCATTTCATAAAATATAGCACCTCTGATGATTTTATTTGCAAGGAATATATACTCCAACGTTTTCATTTTTTCGGGGTCAGAACGTTTTCACATTCAAAACAGTAATTTTTTTTTTTTGGATATTATTCTTTTACTCTGTAATATAAGGGATTCGGTCACCATCATTGGAGGGCTTGGGTGATTCGGTCACCAAATTAATTCTTTTTTAGTAGATGATACGTAAATATGATTGTAACTTCTTCTGCTTGATTATTAAGTGGTTTTCATAGCTATCGCAGGTGTTGTGTATAATTCAGAGAAATTGACTAGATTAAAGATGTATTTTCTAATGTTTGAACTTCCTAGATGGTGTTTATTAACATTAAATATTAGTTCATCATTAAATGGTTAGATTTAGATACCTTATCAATTTTATTTATTCATGACTAAAAATCTGTCTTTTTTTTCTTTTCCACCACATGATAGAACAATTGCAGTTCATCGCAGATGCGTACTCGCTTTTTACCTGGAACAAATTCATCTTGGGTTGCTGCAAGTGCAAATCAGCAAGAATCAAGATATATGTAGTATTGGACTTTGCACTAAAAGATTTGGCTAAAGTTATGCGGGATTGCAAATAACTGTGTTGAAGAAGCTCACTTTCTGATGGTGTTTTATTACATAATAATACTTTTGTGATGATATTTCTTTTTCATAAATGTTGAACACTAGTGGTATATACAACTTGATATATCTACATTCAACAATGCTCCACGTTGCCACATGTAAGCACAAATCTGAATGCCAAATGCCGCAGGTGTTCGTAGTTTATTTATGTTAAACCTTGTTCATACACTTCAATGACTCTGCTACATCGAAATCGAGGCATTGCATTGACATTTGTATCAAGTGTCATGTTGCAGCTGGTCTTCACTAATTTATGAAATTGTTTCAAATTTTCGTAAAGATAGAAAAGAGCATAAGCAACTCTTGCGGTACGAAAATATTGAATTATTAGTCACACATAGAATTGCATCAACCCTCGATTTTGGATAATGATATTTCAATACCTCTTTGAGATAGAAATCTAACACCTCAAAAGAAAAAGATGGAAGGATGATGAGAGAAAATAATTGCAGAATATAAAATAATGTTGGTCCCATACGTTTTATAAGAGGACTGTTAGGGTGTTTGAAAATTTGGGTGTTGAAATAATATTTTTGTTTGATTTTTATAACTATACAATTTGCAAAATTAAAATTCTCCTAAAAAAATTAAAGAGACTATCATTTAAAGAAGTGTTGAACCTGAAAACTAGTACATAGGTTTCTACATCCTGTTTATGTTTTTTTGTCTGAATTTCTACATCTTCTTTGTGTTGATAGATAAAGGCATAAGTGAATCTAGGAGTTTGAAAATCTAGAGTTATTGGTAATAGATAAAATTTTATCAACCCTTGGTTTCTATAACAAGACAATTACAAAATTGAAATTCTCTTCAAAAACATTTTAGAGGCTCTCAACAATAGGTGACAGTCAAAGATTTTGACCTTCTCACAACTTTAATATTTCCCATTTCTTTACCACTTTAAGACATTATTGCATTTCCTGAACCTTCACTTGTCTGAATATACAACTACAATTTCAGCACGGATGAACATGACCACGACAAAAAACAAAACACTCACAGAATCTAATATGAGTGCTTTCAAGTGTTGAGATGGAAAGTATGCCAAAGATGAACACCTAAGTACCTTATCATTACATTCTACAAAAAAAAATCCCTCAATTTTAATCTCTCATAAAAGTTCACGGGATAGAAACTAGAAAC
Organism: Dalbergia oliveri; assembly: GCA_030441495.1. Classification (NCBI taxonomy): domain Eukaryota; kingdom Viridiplantae; phylum Streptophyta; class Magnoliopsida; order Fabales; family Fabaceae; genus Dalbergia; species Dalbergia oliveri. The sequence goes on from JAMLFY010000010.1 coordinate 22,737,094, forward strand.
TAGAATAATAAGCTTATTATGTATCATCCTATCTCTGAAATTCCAACAGGTGAATCGGCACTGTTGTCTTTCATAACATAAACTAGAAACTACTTTATTCCTGAACACCAACCACTCCCAAAAACAGGAGTCCGGGGGAAACACAACTACTTCCATATTTTGTTCTCGTTTAAAGTCTACAATTTTAGCTTTTTCCATTCTTTCAAACCTACACGGCCACGCCACTGCCGCCAGATGCAAAAACTACAAATGTTGTCCTGTCCCCCAATCCGTAAGAGCAATATAATCTCCCCAATCTTTTCGCATAGATATGAATCTTGTTGTTGAGTCAAGGATGTTACAAGAAGCTGCGCATGCATGCTTGGTAAAGATGCAGTGGAGTTTGTTTTAGAATCAATAAGAGATGGAGACAGAGCTCTTCCCGCATACCAGAAGAAGTCTGTTATTTGGTGAGGGTAATTAATTAATTAATTAATGGCATTGTCAAAGAAAGGGGCGTTTTTTGATGCTAAGAGATGGGAGGAGAGCGAGAGAGAAGTGATGAGGTAGAGGCTGGTGAAGAGAAAGAAATGATCATGTCATGTATAAAAATTTGCAATTAGGTTCATACAGTGTATAAGATATTTTTAATCAGGTATTTATCATTAGAAAAATGAAATATTTTATGAATATTTTATTTGTATATTTTTTTTCATTCTCTCATAAAATGAAATATTCCATAAATATTACATATCAAGTTCCAAGTTATTACACGAGTTTCAATATTTTCTAATTTGAATTGACTATTTTGCATAATTTCTAACTTAGGATATGGGTTAGAAAAAAAAAAGATGTGGATCATGCCAAATATTATAAACCATACGTTTTTTCTACAGGGTTATCATCACTGCATGAAGTCAAAAGTTATCCTTCATTTATTGGTTGTATTTTCTTTTATTAGATTAAATGCGATATAAAGATAAAGACATAACATGTTTTTCTATATGGTTTCTTCTATAACCATTTCAAGAGATTTATTTCCTGTATTTTCTTAGATTAGATGTGAATGTGATACAAAGATAAAGACATACAATATGCTTCATTCTAGAGAGAGAGAATTATGCATATAGATAAAGTACTCTTTTTTATCTCTTGAAGGTGAAGTTCAAAATTACAATAATTGTTCATAAAAATGATATTTTAATAACTTGTATGTTAAATATAATAAAAATATTATAATTTGCCATTAATAATCATGTATAAATATGTCATATGGTATTTTTGCCACTTAAATTGTTGAATCAATAAAAATATAATTGTAACAAATTTCATATATCTGTGATAATTTTGTAAATAAAGGGTGTCAAATTGAACTAAATTTTAGAGGAGATATTGTAATTTTTTTTAGAGTTTATATTGCAAGAATTTTAAGGTCACCTTTTAGGTCTTCCTTGTATGAGTGTATGCCACTTTTTTTGGGTGAGATGTCATATCGGAATCAGTATTAGGTGAGAAGTGATCGTAAGACGAGTCATGTATATTAATAAATTATATATATATATAACCTTAGGTTTATGAAATTATACAATTTTTTTGAGGGGCGAAATAGATTTTGTTTTTGTGAAACGAAATAGATTTTTCTACTTATATATCTTCATTTGCATTTTTAATTTATATATTTTCTTTAATTTTTTATTTGATTTCTTAAGTTACAAATTGTCTTCAATCTCATCTTAATTGCTGTTGTGGCATAAGAAAAATTGACTGAATATTAAGCTAAAGACCATTTGTAACATAAGAGATTAAAATGAAAAAAGGGTCTAAATATTAAAACAATAAAGCTAGGAGACAAAAAATTCTTTTTACCATTTAATTAACACAGTTTCAATTCCATTCTAAATATAAAATATTTAATTTAAAATAATCAGTATTATTTAGTATTATTATTTAATATTTTTAAATTATTAAATACTTTGGCATTTTAAATATTTGTTGTTATAGTTAACAATGTATTTTAATAAAAATTAAAAAGAGAAACAGTACACGCAATATGTGCATTATCTCAATTATGTTGCGTAGAGTAATCTTTGACAATGAAAAACCTTTTTTTCAGAAAATAATTTTCCATTTTCCTTTTACAATTTCAATTTATCTCTCAATATTTTATGAAGAAAATAGTTAAAATTATAAAATTCAGTTTTTACTTTTCAATTTTTATTTTTACTTTTTCTTTATTTTCTTCATAAAATTCTAAAAACAGAAAATAGATTAAAAATTATTTTCTGAATCCAAACAAATTCTTCGGTTGAGGAAAGACTCATCCAAGTACAAGGATATGATATTGATAACTTGTGGTACATCAATATTTTTCACTAGTTATGTGAGAGAACAATTATTTGAGATCAAATAGTTTTTTCTTTAAGTTATAAGGAATCAAATTAACAAATTGAGTAAATGTAACAACTGAAAAGTGTGAATGGTCTATTTGTTTTCTATTTTAATTTTCAGTTTTTTAAATTTTATGAAGGAAATCCTGAAAACTGAAAATTATAAAATTCAGTTTTTAGTTTTCATTTTCGATTTTCAGTTTTCATTCACAAAATCCTGAAAACTTAAAACTGAAAATGAAAACTGAAACTGAAACAAATAGCCCTATTTTTCCTTTTAATTTTCCAACCATCACAATTCAAATTCTTATTAGTTGTTGCTTCTTATATCATTTTTGTCTTTATGTTGTATGCGCATTATCGGCATATTATATGAGAATGATTTATTATGAGAGTGACATGAAAAAAATTTGGACTTTATAATTATACATGGATAAATAAAAATAAAATTTAATTAATGATAATTATTGTTGACATGCTCATTTATAAAAATCACATGATTGACGTTTGTTTTAGTTTTGATCATTCAAGTAAAATATAATAGTTAAGATTAACTCATCCCATTCTCATAATAAATTATCACTCTCATATGATATACTTTCTGAGCATTACCTCAATTATTATATGAAATGTTCCTTTTTTAATTAAAAAAATCAATTTTTGAAATTTTAATTTTTCTTGTCTTTGAAAAGTCAATATACCTGGCCACACAAAAGAGGAAAGTTTACCTTGGAAAGATGCATTTTTTTTTTCAACACATAGAAACCATCATGAAGTTTAGAAACTCACCACTTTAAATATCATTTACTAGTGTTCTTATAACAATGATTAGCAAAACTCTTAAGAGAATATCATTTGTTTATTTTGCTCAAAGGTCGTCCTCAATCCCAACAAATTCAGCTACTATAGTTTTGTCTCATACATTATGACAATCTTTTTTTAATAATTTTGGATAATTCTTTTCCAAAGGTGGATTGAGCCATTTAATTCGCATATGAAATGAATTGAGTTGAAAATTAGTAACTTTAAAATGTGGTTGTTTAGGTACCCATGAGGTATTGGAACCCTCACTACTTGGTCCAACAATAGATTGACACATGGAGTAAATAATCCTTGTCAACAATTTATTTTTTAAAATAAAAATTAGAATAAAAATTGAACTTAAAATAATAATACATGTATTATATATATATATATGTATATACGTATATGTATACAACTTAATAGTGTATTTTTCAAATCAAATAAGAAAAAAAGATCCAAACACATCTAAAATTGAATGAGCTCAAAAGAACCCTAATCTCAATTCATTTCCAATCTATAAACCCTAGCTCCAATACATTCTCAATCCAAGATCCCCAATTGAAATCGATTTCTCATAATCCACACTGCATTCTCCCTGTACCATTAGTTGTATGATATTGATATTGATAACTTGCGCTGCATCAATATTTTTCATTAGTTATGTGAGAGAACAATTATTTGAGAGCAAATTAAAAAAATTTTAAAATACAAGGAATCAAACTAACAAATTGAGTAAATATAATGAATTGAAAAACCTATTTTTCCTTTTTATGTTCCAACCATCACAAATCGAATTCTTATTAACTGTTGCTTCTTATGTCATTTTCATCTTTATGTGGTATGCGCATTGGGGGCATATCATATGAGGGGTGGTTTACTATATCAATTTTACCAAAAAGCAGCGGTCCAGGGGGAACACAACAACTTACGTTTTTTTTTCTCGTTTAAAATATACAATTTTAGCTTTCTCTATTCTTTTCTAACCTACACGACCACGCCACTGCTGCGAGATGCAAAAACTACAAATCTTGTCCTGTCCCCGCAATCCATAAGAGCAATATAATCTCCCAATCTTTTCGCATAGATATGAATCTTGTTGTTAAGTCAAGGATGTTGCAAGAAGCTGCGCATGCATGCTTCGTAAAGAGGCAGTGGAGTTTGTTTTAGAATCAATAAGAGATGGAGCACAGAGCTCTTCCCGCATACCAGAAGAAGTCTATTATTTGGTGAGGGTAATTAATTAATTAATTAATGGCATTGTCAAAGAAAGGGGCATTTTTTGAAGCTAAGAAAGAGATGGGAGGAGAGCGAGAGAGAAGTGATGAGGTAGAGGTTGGTGAAGAGAAAGAAATGACCATGTCATCTATAAAAATTTGTAAATAGATTTATACAATGTATAAGATTTTTTTAATCTGATCTTTATTATTATAAAAATGAAATATTTAATGAATATTTTATTTTTATTTGTTGTGGAAATGAAATATTCTATAAATATTACATATCAAGTTTCAAAATTAACATAGTGATTGTTTGGTTAGAAGTCCAAAAAGCAGTAATGCTTTGCTCCTTCCTCTGTTCCCAATAGACATGAGTTTCTGCTAGAGTCAATTGATTTCTTTGCATGTGCTTCCAATGCCAAAAATAACTTGATCATCATCTAAACCATAAGGTAATAATAGGATAGTAAGATTTAAAGAATATAGATGATAAGTCAAATAAATAAAAATCACTATTCAATCTAAAGATTAAAAATAATGTCACATTATTTCAGGGAAAGTAAAAATAAGGTAAAAATTTTCATAAAGAAGATTGATATGTAATATTTTGATCATTTATTTTTTCTTGTTTTTAACTTTCTAAAAATCCAGGCTAAATGTGAGGGGCATTACTTGGAAGTTTCACTACTTGATGGGTATATACTTGGTATGAGAATCACTAGCAAGACTACCAATTCCAAGTTCTTACACGAGTTTCAATTTTCTAGTTTGAAGTGGCTATTCTGCATAATTTTCTAACTTAAGAAATGGGTTAGAAAATAAAAAAGATATGGATCATGCCAAGGATTATAAACCATACGTGTTTTCTTTAGGATTATCATGAATGAAGTCAATATATAGTTATCCTTCACTTATTGGCTGTATTTTCTTAAATTAGATATGACATAAAGATAAAGACATAACATGTTTTTTCCTTCATGGTTTCTTCTATAACCATTTGAGAGATTTATTGCATGTACTTTCTTAGATTAGATGTGAATGTAATACAAAGATAAAGACATACAATATGCTTATTATAGAGAGAATTATGACATATAGAGAAAGTACTCTTTTTTTTATCTCTTGAAGGTGAAGTTCATAATTATAATAATTTTTCATAAAAATGATATTTTAATAACTTATATGTTAAATATAATGAAAATACTATAATTTGCCATTAATAATCATGTATAAATATGTCATATGATATTGTTTTCCACTTAAATTACAAATCAATAACAATATAATTGTAACAAATTTTATATATCTATGACAATTTGTAAATAAAGGGTGTCAAATTGCACTAAATTTAAGAAGAGATAGTATAATTTTTTTTAGAGTTTATATTGCAAGAATTTTAAGGTCACCTTTTAGGTCTTCCTTGTATGAGTGTATGTTGCTTCTTTTGGGTGCGATGTCATATCGATCGGTTATATTGAGTGAGATGTGACCGTAACGAGTCATATATATATATATATATATATATATATATATATATATATATATATATATATAATATATTTACAATTTTTGAGGGAAATAGATTTTTCTACTTATATATCTTCATTTGCATTTTTTATTTATATATTTTCCTTAATTTTTTATTTGATTTCTTAAGTTATAAATTGTCTTCAATCTCATCTTAATTGCTTTTCCGTTAAAACAAAAACGTTGATGTGACATAAAAAATTGACTGAATATTAAGTTAAAGACCATTTGTAACAAAAACCTAAAAAAGACCATTTGTAATCTAAACACCTGATTTTGGGCCGTAAACAAAAAAACAAAAAAAATAAAATTGCCATGTTAAAGTTCATCATCATTTTTAACCCCTTATTTCTATTTCTTTCCTTTAATTGTAGCCCATGTTGGTTAAAATAAATCGCAAACCATCTTGAAGTCTTGTCTATAACCTTTTATTGTGTTTAATTCAAGTCAGTTTAAACATTAGTTCTTAGGTTCATTTTACGTTCTCATGTGCACACTAAAAAAGGGGCAAAACCAAATCATTTAGCCCATTCAAAAAACAAAAAAAATTAATTATTCAGTCCATTCAAAAAACCAAAAACTTGTTTTTATTCAGTCCATTAAAAAAAAATCATTGTTATTCAGGCCATTACCATCCAAACAAGAAAAAAAAGAGGGTCAGTAACCATTTTATTTATTTTGCCCACATTTCTTTGATCTGTAAACCTAAATGAAAAAAAAAATAAAAAAAAATGAAAAAGTGGGATAGAAGAGCAAAGCATAACGAACTAATGATAATGAAAAAAATGACAAAAGGTGAAAGACCATACCTCCACCATCCGTAAATTGAGAGATATCATCATAATAATTGCAATAAATTGGACAAAATCTCTCACCACTCCCTATCATAGCTGGAAAGATCAATGAGGACCAAGGGAATAATATGGCAAGTATATATAAATGTATGTTTTCAGCATGTATGTTTTAGCATAAGAGGGGTAACATAATTGACAAAAAGAAAGTTTCTAGTGAATAAGTGGTAGGATTACTCTTTTGTTCATTGTTACATTTGTTCCTCTATTCTAATATCATCAGTCACACATGCACACACGTATACCATAGTTCTCCGATTCTCAAATCACAAACAAACCACAATCAAAAATTCCCAAACAGTCCACATAGTCCATAAATTCAACATCATTTCATAATCAAGTCATTTTTTTTATAACAAAAAAATAAAAGCTTAAACCAAGAGGAAGGCGTAAGCCTCCCCTAGCCTCTGACCTCGCGACCACCATTGTTACGCTCAGAGCTCGCGGCTGAGGTCTCCACCAAGCGACCTTCTTCCCCATTAGCCTCACGGGTGGGTCAACCTTCCGTGAATCAGCATTGTGGCTACCGCCCACCATTTCTCGCCACATATCCGCTCTCTCCCACCGTACTCACGCGGCTTCCTCCCTTCTTCGCACACCGCGCGCGGCCTTCTCCTCTTCCCATCTCGCCACCACCCTGGCATGCACCATAAGTCACGTTTTCCTCACCTCGCAACCATGAACCGCCACCACCGCATGCAAGCCGTGGGGAGCCGCTCCTTGCCCGACGGATTTCTCTTCTCCGATCCTCTTCCAAAAGCCCAACCTCAGTGTGGCTCCTCGCCAAGCAAGTGGCTCCGCCGTCGTCCCCTGGCCGAGCCTCCTTCCCGACAAACCATCAGCGCACAAGCCGCGGCCTCCTCCCATGCTCAACGTCCCCACCTCTCTCTCTCTCTTCCTACTCTCTCTTTTCTCACTCTCTGTCTCACGCTCTCTCTCTAGTATCTTTGAGTGTGTGTTTGTGTGTGTGTGAGTATGTGTGCGTGTGTGGGTGGGGAGTGGGTGTGGTAATGAGCCCCACTCCTAGATTTTTTTATATGTTTTCATTTATCTTTTTATTTTGTGTTAATAATTCTTGGGTTGTCTAGTAGTTTAGTTTCTTGGACAATATTTATGTGGGCTTCATTTCTTTTTGTTCTTTTAGATTTTTATTTGGGCTGATTTTGCTCTACAAATAAAAAAGGGAAATTTTGTTATATATTGTTTTTTTTAACAATCTTTTAAAATCATATAAAATATGTTTTCTTTATGATAAAATAAAGAAAATATTTTTAGATTTTTTTTACCTTGCAATGATCAATAATGATGGTTGAATAGCAAATGTTACCTTCAGGTATTCGAATCATAAGAGTTCATTGAGTAGCTTAATGCTAACTTAATTATCTGAATAAGAATTTCATGCTTTTTAATATAAAATCTTTCTTTATAAATAAATCAACCAACCCACAAATATTTTCTCCAGAACTACGTGACTTTGAGTTCCTCATTGCACAGAGGATACATAGGAGCAAGTAACCCTTGTCAAGCTAAAAATTAATTTTTCCTAAATTGTTTGGTTTAAATTGTAAATGTACTTTTTCTTTTTATTCATCTATTTTTTTATTATATTTTTTTAAAGGGTTATTAATCGATTTGCACAATTAATTAAAGGTACCGTCAAAGGACGGGTGTATTAGGTGCGTAGAATTAAATCCCTATCTTTTTATCCATAGAACAGGAACTCAAATTAGTTTCAAAGATATTTCTTTTAAAATAAATGGGTTTTTCCATGTTTTCCCAATTTAAATAAACTTGGTGGCGACTTCAATTTTCAATCAAATTATTTCTTGCCGTCCCGTCGCGATTCCGGTTGCGACATGTAACATAAGAGATTAAAATGAAAAAAAGGTCTACATATTAAAAAAATAAAGATAGGAAACCAAAATTTCTTTTTACCATTTAATTAACACAGTTTCAATTCCATTCTAAATATAAAATACTTAATTTAAAATAATCAGTATTATTTAGTATTATTATTTAATATTTTTAAGTTATTAAATACTTTGGCATTTTAAATATTTGTTGTTATAGTTAACAATGTATTTTGATAAAAATTAAAATGAGAAACAGTTAGGAATGTCATTTTTTCTTTAATATGTGCATTATATCAATTATGTTGCGTGGAGTAATCTTTGTCAATGAATTACAATTTTTTTTTTCAGAAAATAATTTTTCATTTTCATTTTCTGATTTCAATTTATCTCTCAATATTTTATGAAGAAATTAATGAAAATTATAAAATTCAGTTTTCACTTTTCAATTATTATCATATGAGCAAGTGATTTATTATGAGAGTGAGAGGAAAAAAAGTCTTGGGTCATATAATCATACATGGATAATTAAAAATAAAATTTAATTAATAATAATTAATGTTGATATGCTCATTTAAAAAAATTAAATAATTGTATGTTTTAGTCTTGATCATTTAAATAAGATTTAATGATTAAGATTAACACATCTCACTTTCATAATAAATCATCACTCTCATGTAATGTGCTTTCTGCACATTACCTCAATTATTATATGAAACGTTCCTTTTTAATGAAAAACAAATCAACTTTTGAAATTTTAATTTTTCTTACCTCTGAAAGGTCAATATACCTAACCACACAAAAGAGGAAATTTACCTTGGAAAGATATATTTTATTTTTTTCAACACACGAAAACCATCATAAAATTTACCTTCAATTTCAGATGTCTTTGGATTTGTATTTCCCTTTTTTGTTTATCTGAATAATACAATGTATAATACTCATTTAAGTTGTATTCATGTACATATATACCTTTAATACATGTATTGTTATTTTAAATTCTTATTTTTATTCTAATTTTTATTTTAAAAAATAAATTGCTGACAGTGATTACTAACTCTATGTGGCAGTCTCTTAACGGGCAAGCTCAATCCAATACTCTTGCTGAAAGCAACCACCGAATTCAAATATGTTGAAAGATTTTTCAAATTTGACTTACGTAATTTTTCAAAGATAAATAAATTGGCCGGATAAGTTTTACTCAATTTTTAAATTTTAAAAATGTACAATATGACCCTTCAAACTTTTATAAATATGTATTTTAATTAAAATAAATGTGCTATATTCTCAATTAATCTCCTAAATTTTCTTAAATATACAATTTGATATCTTAAAATTTCTTATTAAAATTGTAATATTTTTATTAACAATTAATAAAAAAATTAATATAATAATCAATTTGTATATTTAAAATAGTTTAAGGGTCAAACTACATATTTTAAAAATATATAGTCTAATAAAACGCTTATAATATATAATTCAAGAAATAAAGTACAATTTCAATTCCTTTTAAAAAAATGAATTAAGTCCATTTATATTTAAATTAAATTTTTATAGATGTCATTAGAATTGAATTAATGATAAAGGATTTGGAAAACATACCTACATGAGATTATAAATTTAAAAATCATTATCTTCAAAATTCTGATATAATAAAAAGCAATAAGTTTTTGTGGGAGTTATCACTGCTTGAAGCCCGAAGTCATCCTTAAAATGAACTCTGCATTGTCTTATAGTAGATGTATCGTTATTCTGTAACCAAAAAAGATGAATTGTTATCCTGTAAGTCCTTATAATTTTGTTCAATTTTTAATTAAGTTATTATAGTTTAAAAATTTATATTGTAATTATATTCTTATACTATAAAAGATTTTTCAATCAAGACTCACTGCTATAAAAAATAAAATATTTATGGAATATTCCATTTTAATAAGAGGGTAAAGAGAGAGATGAAAATGAAATATTTATGGATTATTCTGATTTTTATAATGGCATGGATCTAATTAAAAAATCTTAGATACTATAAAGCCTAATTATAAATTTTAAATTATCAAAATCTAAATAAAAATTTAAGTGTAATTATAGAAACTTGTAAAATAATTAAATAAAAAATAAATAGAGGTGATCTAAAGATGAAGACGGGTAGTATATGTACTTGATGTTTTTGTTTTTTGCCCAAGCCGTATAATAAAATTATAAGGAAATTATAGCCATTATTAAGAATAACAATTTTAAGAAAATTATTGCGAAGTGGTTGAACCAACTTATGTTTGTATTAACTGAATTATATAAAAAATTAAATAAATTTGTGAAATTATTCAAAAGTCCGATCGTTGAAATACAAAAGAGATATTACTGTTGTAAGTATTCATGAAATCAAAAAGAACATATGGCTACATTAAGATATTTTCCAAACATCACATATCCAATTCTTATTAATTGTTGCTTCTTACGTCATTTTCATCTTTATGTGGTATGCACAATGGGGGCATATGATATAGGGGATGATTTATTATGAGAGTGAGAGGAAAAAATCTTGGATCGTATAATCATATATTGATAGTCAAGATTAAAATTTAAGGTAAATTACACTTACCTCTCTTGAAATTTGTGGAAATGTAACTCATATCCCCTCTAGTTGTTTAACCTACACTCACACCCATCTCCTTGTCAAATTTTAAGTATTTAAATTACACACATGCCCTCACTAAGAACATCCTTAGTAAACTTAACACAATGACGTTTGTGATATTAATTGTTCCTAATTAATCAAATTTAAAAATACCCTTAAACTTAACCAAATAAGCAAGGGTATTCTTATAATTTTATTAATTAAAAATAATTAATATCACAAAAATGTCATTCTATTAAGTTTACTAAGTGTTCTGTGAATGAAGGATGTGACTATAATATAAATACTTAAAATTTGACAAGTGAGGGGTGCGAGTGTAGGTTGGACAACTAGAGGGAGTGTGAGATGCATTTCCATAAACCTAAGGGAGATTAGTGTAATTTACCCTAAAAGTTATGATAATTAATGTTGATATGCTCATTTAAAAATCAAACTACTTTATGTTTTAATCTAGTGATGCCTTAGGTTCACGTGTCCTGGCTAAGTCAACACAACCTTTAGATACCCATAACCCCAGTATGGAAACCATGTAGATGATGAAGTCTCCAATATCTCTGGAACAAGCTCACTATAGTGAGAAATCTTTGCTGTAGCGATCAGGCGAGCCAGTCATACTTGCTGCCAATGACTAAGGGGTTTAGCAAGTTTGCTAAGTGAGAACACTGATAGAAATTTAAAATGACACAATTTCATTTAAATGACCCTCTCCCTATATAAACCCTCTCCATACGCATTTTACGCCTAAAATTCGAACCCTAATAACTTTTTCAACTCCTTCTTCTATCTCCTCACTCTCTTGCCCACTCTATCTTACCTCCTTCAAGCTCCATGTTGTGGGTATTGTTGTTTCCTTATTGGTCAAGTTTGAGTATTCTCCCTAGTCCAAAAATTAACATAGTGATTCTTTGGTCCCCAGTCCAAAAAGTAGTAGTGCTTTGCTCCTTCCTCTGTTCCCATTAGGCATGAGTTTCTGCCAAAGTCAATTGCTTTCTTTGCATGTGCTTCCAATGCCAAAAATAGCTTGACCAATAATAGGATAGTAAGATTTAAAAAAAATAGATGATAAGACAAATAAATAAAAATCACTATTCAATCTAAAGATTAAAAATAGTCACATTATTTCAGTAAAAGTAAAAATAAGGTGAAAATTTTTATAAAGAAGATTGATATGTAATATTTTGATCATTTATTTTTTCTTGTTTTTAACTTTTTGAAAAATCCAGCCTAAATGCGAGGATTGGAAGTTTCACCACTTGATGGATATGTACTTGGTATGAGAAATCACTAGCAAGACTACCAATTCCAATTTCTTACATTGAATTGACTATTCTGCATAATTTTCTAACTTAAGAAATGGGTTAGAAAACAAAAAAGATATGGATCATGCCAAGTATTATAAACCATACATTTTTTCTTTAGGGTTATCACTACATGAAGTCAAAAGTTATCCTTCATTTATTTGTTGTATTTTCTTAGATTAGATTAGATGCGATATAAAGATAAAGACATAACATGTTTTTTTCTACAAGGTTTTTTCTATAACCATTTCGAGAGATTTATTGCCTGTATTTTCTCATATTAGATGTGAATGTGATACAAAGATAAAGACATACAATATGCTTTATTCTAGAGAGAGAAAATTATGACATATAGATAAAGTACTTTGTTTTATCTCTTGAAGGTGAAGTTCATAATTATAATAATTTTTCATAAAAATGATATTTTAATAACTTATATGTTAAATATAATCAAAATATTATAATTTGCCATTAATAATCATGTATAAACATGTCATATGATATATTTTGTCATTTAAATTAACGAATCAATAACAATATAATTGTAACAAGTTTCATATATCTGACAATTTTGTAAATAAAGGATGTCAGATTGCACTAAATTTAAGAGGAGATAGTGTAATTTTTTTTAGAGTTTTTATTGCAAGAATTTTAAAGTCAGGTCTTCCTTATATAAGTGTATATCGCTTTTTTAGGGGTGAGATGTTGTATCGGTATCGGTATTGAGTGATATGTGACCTAAGACGAATCATATATATTAATAAATTAAATATATATAACCTTAGGTTTCCAAAATTATACAATTTTTTTGAGGGGCGAAATAGATTTTTGATTTTGGGTGAAACGAAATAGATTTTTCTACTTATATATCTTCATTTGCATTTTTAATTTATATGTTTTCTTTAATTTTTTTATTTGATTTCTTAAGTTATAAATTGTCTTCAATCTCATCTTAATTGCTTTTCCGTCAAAAAAACGTTGTTGTGACATAAGAAAAATTGACTGAATATTAAGTTAAAGACCATTTGTAACAATTACCTAAAACAAGACCATTTGTACATAAGAGATTAAAATGAAAAAGGGTCCAAATATTAAAAAAATAAAGATAGGAGACCAAATATTCTTTTTACCATTTAATTAACACAGTTTCAATTCCATTCTAAATATAAAGTACTTAATTTAAAATAATCAGTATTATTTAGTATTATTATTTAATATTTTTAAGTTATTAAATACTTTGGCATTTTAAATATTTGTTGTTATAGTTAACAATGTATTTTGATAAAATTTAAAATGAGAAACAATTAGTAATGGCATTTTTTCTTTATGCGATATGTGCATTATCTCACTTATGTTGCGTGGAGTAATCTTTGTCAATGAAAAACAATTTTTTTTCAGAAAATAATTTTTCGTTTTCATTTTCTGAATTCAGTTTATCTCTCAATATTTTAAAAAAATAGTGAAAATTATAAAATTTAGTTTTCACTTTTCAATTTTCATTTTTAATTTTCACTATTTTCTTCATAAAATTCTAAAAACAGAAAATAGATTTAAAATTATTTCTAAACCCAAACAAACAGTTTGGTTGAGAAAACTCTTCCCGATACAAGGATATGATATTGATAACTGTGCTACATCAATATTTTTCATTAGTTATGTGAGAGAATAATTATTTGAGACCAAATTAAAAAATTTTAAAATATAAGGGATCAAATTAACAAATTGAGTAAATGTAACAAACTGAAAAACCTCTTTTTCCTTTTTATTTTCCAACCATCACAGTTTGAATTCTTATTAGCTGTTGCTTCTTATGTCATTTTCATCTTTATGTGGTATGCACATTGGGGGCATATCATATCAGAGAGTGAGAGGAAAAAATTTTGGATAATGTAATCATATATGGATATTCAAAAATAAAAATTAGTTAATAATAATTAATATTGACATGCTCATTTAAAAAAATCACATAATTATATGTTTTAATTTTGATCATTCAAATAAGATCTAATGATGAATATTAACCCATCTCACTCTCATAATAAACCATCATTCTTATTGTGATATACTTTCAATGCATTACCTCAATTATTATATGATGCGTTCCTTTTTAATAAAAAGCAAATCAACTTTTGAAATTTTAATTTTCTTGCCTTAGAAAAGTCAATATACCTAGCCACAAAAAAAAAAGGGAAGTTTACCTTGGAAAGATATATTTTATTTTTTTTCAACACATGGAAACCATCATAAAATTTAGAAACTTACCACTTTAAGTATCTTTAATTAGTGTTTTTAGGACACTATTTGGTAAAAGAATAATATTTGGTGTATAACTAAATTATACAACAAATGCACACTATACACCTTATTACCATTAGATGTGATATGTGGCCCCAATCATCCCATCTATTCATCAAATCAATGATGATAAAGTATGTGGTGTGTATTTATTGTGAAATTCAATTGTATACCAAACATCACTCTTGGCAAAACCCTTAATAGAATAATAATTGTTTATTATGCTCAAAGGTCATCCTCAATCCCATCAGATTCGGTAACTATAGTTTTGTCTATGATAGTTATTTTCTGAAAACAAATATAAAAATCTTTTCTTAATAATTTATGATAATTTTTTTCCAATAGTGGGTTGACCCATTTAATTTCCAGATAAAATGAATTGATTTGAAAATTATTTAATTTAAATTGTGGTTGCTTGGGAACCATAGATTTGTAAGCTTATAGAACCCTCACTAGTTGTTCCAACAATAGATTGACACATGGAGTTAGTAATCCTTATCAACAATTTATTTTTTAAAATAAAAATAAGAACTTAAAATAATAATAAATGTATTAAAGATATATATGTATTTGTATACAACTTAATAGTGTATGTAACCAAAAAAACTTAATAGTGTATTTTTCAAATCAAATCAATGAAAAAAAGATCCAAATACACTTGAAATTGAAGGAGCTCAAAAGTGCCATAATCTCATTTCATTCCCAATCTATAAACCCCAATACATTCTCAATCCAAGATCCCTAATTGAAATCGATGTCTCATAATCCACACTGCATTCTCCCTGTACCATTACCCACATCTCGCCAAGGAACTTGCACAAAAAGTAGAGAATCTTTTAAAGGATCTGATTACTGCATTTCTTGTGCCCATTCTTTCATGGAAAAAAAAGGTGAAACCGATTGTTGAATAGCACTGACCTGATCTCCTAGCCTATCTTTTCTTTCGAACCTGTGTATTTCCCATTATAGCTCATGGATTGAGATTTGGGAATGAAATGGGGTTACGGTTCTTTTTGGGCTCCTTCAATTTCAGATGTCTTTGGATTTGTATTTCCCTTTTTTTTTTTAATCTGAATAATACAGAGTGTATAATACTCTTTTTAAGTTGTATACATGTACATATATACCTTTAGTACATGTATTGTTATTTTAAATTCTTATTTTTATTCTAATTTTTTATTTTGAAAAATATATTGCTGACAGTGATTTCTAACTCTATGTGGCAGGGCACGCTAGTGAGGATTCCAATACCCTTTCAAATCTTTGGATACTCAAACAACCACCAATTAAAATATGTTTAAGATTTGGCAGATTCATTAGAGGACTAACAATTCCATGTCGTTGTACTAGTTTCAGTTTTTCCAATTTGATGTTACTAGCTTAGCTACTTAATTTTCTAGCTTAGAAAATGAGTTAAAAAACAAAAAAAGATAACAACGAATAATCAATTTAGAGAAACGAAAAATTGTACTTTGCATTTTGAATTATAAGCCAAGTATGCTTTAATCTTTAAATTTTAAAAATGTACAATATGACTCTTCAAATAAATATGTATTTTAATTAAAGTAAATGTGCTATATTCTCTAAATTTTGAAATATGAGTAAATTAATCTCCTAAATTTTCTTAAATATACAACTTGATAACTTAAAATTTTGATATAATAAAAAGCAATAAGTTTTTGTGGGAGTTATCACTGCTTGAAGGCCGAAGTCATCCTTAAAATGAACTCTGCGTTTTCTTATAGTAGATGTATCATTATTCTCTAACCAAAAAAAGATGTATTGATTATTCTATAAGTTCTTATAATTTTGTTCAATTTTTAATTAAGTTACTGTAGTTTAAAAATTTACATTGTAATTATATTCTTATACTGTAAAAGATTTTTCAATCAAGACTTATCGTTATAAAAAATAAAATATTTATGGAATATTCTATTTTAATAAGAGGATAAAAAGAGAGATGAAAATGAAAATGGACTATTCATAGAATATTGATTTTTGTAATGGCATGGATCTAATTAAAAAATCTTAGACACTATAAACCTAATTATAAATTTTTAAATTATAAAAATCTAAATAAGAATTAAGTGAAATTATAGAAACTTGTAAAATAATTAAATAAAAAATAAATAGAGGTGATC
Source organism: Dalbergia oliveri (assembly GCA_030441495.1). NCBI lineage: Eukaryota > Viridiplantae > Streptophyta > Magnoliopsida > Fabales > Fabaceae > Dalbergia > Dalbergia oliveri. The sequence continues at coordinate 22,754,075 of JAMLFY010000010.1, forward strand.
TAAAGATGAAGATGGGCAGTATATGTACTTGATGTTTTTTTTTTGCCCAAGCCGTATAATAAAATTATAAGGAAATTATAGCCATTATTAAGAATAACAATTTTAAGAAAATTATTGCGAAGTGGTTGAACCAACTTATGTTTGTATTAACTGAATTATATAAAAAATCAAATAAATTTGTGAAATTATTCAAAATTTCGATCGTTGAAATACAAAAGTGATATTACTGTTGTAAATATTCATGAAATCAAAAAGAACATATGGCTACATAGAGATATTATTATGTTTGTGTGTGTGACTTATCCAACCTTAATTTAAGAGTAAAAGGTTTATGACTATCCATTATTTTGTTGAAGTTTAAAAACTTGACACATAATTAAATCTAATGATATAATTTTTAGGCTCAAATTTTTTTTATATGGCATTTTGGTGATGAAATCACACCAATAAGATGTTTTGAGAAAATATATGAAAATATGATGTTCTAGTAAATAGAATCTCTCAAAGGCAGACTTTAATCATTATAACACATTAAAAAGATAAAAAAATATATTTTTAAACACAAGAATCCTTCAAAGGAGGATTGTATATATTAAAAAAAATTAAAACTAAATCCGTCAAAGGTAGATTTTATATTTTAAAAAAATAATTTTTATAGAATAGAATCTGCCAAAAGCAACATCTCTGGGCCTCACTTATTCTTGTCTTTGCTATAGAATTTTCCTACCATATTTTAATAAATTTTCTCATAATCCCATATCTAAGTAAATCATCCTCCAAAACACTATATAGAAATTAATAATCCTAAATTTTAATTACAATTATATAAAAATTTAAGATTAAATTCTTAAGTTGGTCCTTAACACATATTTCAGGGAAAAACTCAGTTCTTCATGATTTGAAAATCTCTATATGATTCCTCACTTTTCACAAAAAAGTGACACATTAGTCTTTGTGTGTTAACTGATTATTTCAATACTCATAATATATATATATATATATATATATATATATATATATATATGTGTGTGTATGCATGACTCCTTAAATTATTGATGTGGCTCAAAACTCCTTGATTTGAAGCCATTTCTGCTTCAAATATGTGCAAATGATGAAGAAACTAGAAAAATGAATGAAGTTAGCGTTTAAGGAGGCATAAGCATAAAAAGAAAATCAAAATGTAGACATTTTAATGATAATAATTAGTAATATTTTATTTTGAATCTTAACAGAGAACCAACTAAACTATTTAACAGGTCATGTGTGCCTTTTAATCAAATATTGGAATGATGAGTTGACAAAGAGACTAAAACGTTATCTTTTGTAAAAAGTGATAGACTATGAGAAGACTTTTGAATCCCAAAAACTAATTTATCTACCAAATTATTTGTTAGGGACCAACTTGAAGATTTAATCTACGTTTAACTATAATGCATTGGAAATATAAAATATTTTTATATTGTTATCAAATTATATATTGTGACATTAGTAAATATGATTTATCCTTGCATTCAATATTTGGAAAATTATTTGAATAGAAGGATTTGATTTTATCACTATCATTACATTTAAATTAAACTATTAATATTTATAAAAGGGGAGTGAAGATTAGTATACTTTGACACAATACCCAACCCTCTTTACTCTAAATCAAATTTATAATAGGGGTTGTATTATAATTATATTATATCATAATCAATTGCTAAACTAACATTTTATAACACATTCTGTATTTCTCTTTTCCCTGTCTCACGTTTTGTGCTTTCACTTCCTTTATAGTTTGTAAGTTGTTGAGATTGTTATATGACGGTAAAATATTTAGAATCTAGCGAGAATAGGCTATATGATGACATTTCAGATTTTAAATTCTCAAATAACTTTAAAAGTAAGTTTGTTTGTCTATTTCTTTTTTTTTTTCACAAGGGGTCAATAACCCTAACTTAGTTATCATATTTAAAAAGTTTTATACTAATTTCTCAAATTTTATAAATGGGAACAAGTTAGTATCTCTGTAAAATTAGTGTCTGAAGTCCCAAATCCTGTGGCTATTCTTTTTTAATCTTATATTCTTGAAATATATTTTTTGGTATGCTGCAATATTTTTTTTATTAAGCAATTAATAATTCTGGGCAAGAATAATAATAATAATAAATAAACACTATAAATATTAGCAAACCAAAAAACAAATTCTGGGCAAGAATAACTTTCCATGCGAGTTCAAGATCAATTGATGTATTTAATATTTAAGATACAGAGTGTTAATCGAGAAATTAATGAATTCTTGAGAAACCATTACAAACTATCTGCCACTAATATTTCCTTGTTTTTTAGTGGTATTTGTTCAAAATTCATGAGCCTGCATAAATTTATAATATACATTAAAAATACATACTTTATTACTTCATCATACAAATAATAGCAATCTTAATTAATTTAATACGTATGTACAGTAATTCTGAGACCTCTCTGTTACTCTTCACCTTGTACCTGGGGACCAACCATTGTTCATCTATATATACATCTAGCTTGTGAGTTCTCATTGCAAAGCAAGTGAAGAGAAACACTTGTGTGTATTAAATTCATTGAAATATTGCAGATATTTCAAATCCGAAAACTTATGATGAGCTGGTATTTTTCCAAAAATTTTATGCACTACTGCTGCTTATATTGTATGATGCAGGATCTATCCTTGGAAACAGCTGGCCAAGCAAGCATGGAGAAGTAAAGTGCATAGAAAGGGAGAGACAAGCACTCCTCAGCTTCCAGCAAAGCCTCCATGATGATGAGGGCATGCTGTCTACATGGAGGGCGAATCGGAGCAATGAAGATTGTTGCAAATGGGAAGGAATTCAATGCAGCAATGAAACAGGTCATGTACTCAAGCTTGATCTTCGTGGATGGGGTTATTAGCATTATTTGGTTGGTCAAATCAATATCTCTTTGTTGATTGACTTGCAAAATCTAGAATATTTGGATCTCAGTTACAATGATTTTCTTTTGTCTCATATCCCAGAACTCGTTGGCTCATTTGCAAACTTAAGATATCTCAACCTGTCAGATTCTGGAGTTAGTGGGAGCATTCCTTATCAACTTGGAAATATGTCACGGTTACAGTATTAGGGAAGCAATCCCTCATCAATTAGGGAAGCTTACACAGCTAAGATATTTGAATTTGGGCAACAATTATCTTGAAGGAGAAATCCCGAATCAACTTATAAATCTGGGGAAGATACGGTATCTTGATCTTGGAGGTAGTAATTATCTTTCTGGGAAAATCCCTTTTCAGACTGGGAGTTTTCCAATGCTGCATACTCTCAGCCTCAGTGGTGAGTTTGATCTCAAAACTAAGATGCAGAGTGGCTGTCTAATCTCTTCTTTAACAAATCTTGCCTTGACTTCATTCGTCTTGGCAACTCTCACTTTTGGCTTCAAATAATCAATAAACTTATTCCAAACTTGAGAGAATTGAGGCTAACTAATTTTAGCCTTTCAGACAATGATATTCGATCATTGTTTGATTCACATTCCAACTTTTCCAATTCTCTTACCATCCTTGATCTGTCTCTTAATATGTTGACATCATCGACATTTCATTGTTGTCCAACTACAGCAACTTTCCTTCTCTTATGATCCTTGACCTTTCTTACAACAATTTGACAACATCAACATTTCAAGGTAATTTCAACTTCAGCTCCAAACTTGAAAAGCTTTATCTAAAAAATTGTAGTCTATTGGATAGGAGTTTTATTGTGCCATCTGCTTCAACTATGAATTCTTTACCTTCTCTTGTCGGCCTTGATCTCTCCTCTAACTTGTTGACCTCATCGGCAATATTCCACTGGCTCTTTAACTTCACCACCAATCTTCACAGCCTTTATTTTATTCCAACTTGTTAGAAGGTCCGATTCCAGGTGATTTTGGCAATGTTATGAATTCTCTTGAAGATTTGGATATCTCCAATAACAAATTGCAAGGCCAGATTCCATCTTCCATTGGTAATATTGCACATTGCAGACATTATACCTATCCAATAACAACTTAAGTGGGGACATTTCAAGCTTCATTCAAAATTCTCCATGGTGCAACAGACACGTGTTTCGTGTTGTCTTTGTCTTATAACCGGATTACTGGCATGCTACCTACAAGCATCAGATTGTTATCTGAGTTGGATGGCCTGGACCTGGAGGGAATTCTTTGGAGGTGACGTACTGAAGCGCATCTCACAAACTTTTCCAAATTAAAATCCCTGGACTTATCATACAACTCATTGTCTCTAAAACTTGTCCCTGACTGGGTTCCTCCTTTCCAATTATTAAGCTTGGGGCTAGCATCTTGCAAGTTGGGTCCTAGCTTTCCAAGCTGGCTCCAGACTCAAAGTCACTTGTGTTGGGAAATAAACACACAATTCCCTACTTGCAAGAACAAGAGGAGCAACTATACCAGCCAAAATAATCGCAGCAATCAATACACAATCAAAACCAGAACAATAGGGACAATGCACCAAGATTTTTAACGTGGAAAAATTCCCTCAATGTGAGAGATAAAAACCACGTCGTCCAGACCAAAGAAATAACTCCACTATGATCAAACAGGTACAAGAGAGTCTCAAATATGTGCACAAATTGTGCTAACAATAAGCAAGCCAACAAAACACCAATACTCAAAATTTGAGATTAAGAAATTATGAAATACCCCAAAACTGGAGCTGCTGTCCGAAACCAATACCTCACTCTCCAGACCACTTCTCAACGATCCAACCGTTCAGAATGAAGAACCAGATGTCCAGAACCTACTGTCCAAGTTTCAGCTCGATCCAACGGTGAACGAGTTCATAAATGCCGATCTATGATGACTGCTTACAGTAGAAAACTGATTCTCCAAACCAAAACTGAATCTCCGTGCGAGCTGAATATCTCGCACTCCAGAGCTTTTATCAACGATCTGACCGTTCAGAATGACGTTCAAGACACCAAGAACCTGCTGTAAAATTTTCAGCCCGATCCAACGGTGAACAACTTCATAAACCTCAAATTACAGAGATATGTTGCAGTAGAAAAACTGATTCTGCAGACAGAAATAGAACCTCAGTTCGAGCTTAATAGCTCACACTCCAGACCTCTTCTCAACGATCCGACTGTTCAGAATGAAGAGCCACCTATTAGGAATCTGCTGCTTAAATTTCAGCCCGATCCAACGGAGGATGACTTCAAAACTCCGATCTACGGTGGCTGTTCGGACAAGGAAGGTGAAAATCGGGTGGTTGTGTTTTCTCTCCTCACTCTCTCTTTGTGGCTGCTCTCTCTCACAAAAATGATCACACACACACACAACCCTAACTGACTCCTCTCATTAGATAAGTGGGCTAGCTTGGTTTTGGGCTTTCTCCACATAGGAAGGAGCCCAACCCAACAAATCTCCCCCTCACGACTATGTGGAGGTAACGCCAACCGATCAAACAACAAACTTCAAACTTCCATCTTGGCAAAGATTTTGTCATCATGTCTGAACCATTCTCATCATGTGAACCTTTTCAAGTTCCAACAACTTAGCATTCAAAACATCACGTATCCAATGATACCTTACATCAATATGTTTGGATCTTGAATGAAAAGTTGAGTTTTTACCAAGATGTATAGCACTTTGACTATCACAAAATAACACATACCTCTCTTGAGTAAACCCAAGTTCTTGTAAGAACTTCTTCATCCAAAGCATCTCCTTGCACGCTTCGGTAATGGCAATGAACTCAGCCTCTGTAGTGGATAAAGCAACACACTTTTGTAACTTAGATTGCCAAGCTAAGCTTCACCTCCAAATTTAATCAAATAACCTGAAGTAGACCTTGGAGTCAACATCTCCTGCCATATTGAGTCAGTGTAGCCAACTAGAAAAGGCTTCTCATTTCCAAAACATAACTTCAAGCTAGAAGTACCACGAAATCTCATAATCCACTTCACTGCATTCCAATGCTCTCTTCCTGGGTTTGAAAGAAAACGGCTAACACTACCAACAGCATGAGCTAAGTCTGGTCTAGTACATACCATAGCATACATCAAACTACCCACGGCTGAAGCATATGGAACTCTCTCCATGTCTTTCTTCTCTTCTTCATTTGATGGACTTTGCTTGCAACTCAATTTGAAGTGTGTATCAAGAGGAGTGCTAACAGCCTTAGCTTTCTCCATTTGAAACCTTTAGCACGGCTTCAATGTATTTCTCTTGTGACAACCAAAGTTTCTTCTCCTCCTATCTCTGATGATTCTTATACCAAGAATCTTTGCTGGTCCGAGATCTTTCATTGCAAATGACATCCCTAGTTGCTTCTTCAACCTATCAATTCTGGAAGCATCTTGACCAATAATAAGCATGTCATCAACATATAACAAAAGGATAATAAAATCATTACTAGCAAATGTTTAATAAAAACACAATGATCTGAAGTAGTCTTCTTGTAGCCTTGCTCTCCCATTACGGACTCAAACTTCTTATACCATTGCCTCGGAGCTTGCTTCAAGCCATATAAGCTCTTTTTGAGTTTGCACACATAATCTTCTTTCCCTTTTGCCTTAAAACCTTCAGGCTCCATGTAGATTTCCTCCTCAAGATCACCATGGAGGAAAGAAGTTTTACATCCATCTGCTCTATCTCTAAATCTAGACCCGCAAGCCAAACTCAAAACGGTCCTGATAGAGGACATCTTCACAAGAAAAATATCTCGTCGTAATCAATCCCTCTTTTCTGCCTAAAGCCTTTAACCACCAATCTAGCTTTATACCTTAGGGAAGAGGAGTTTCCTTCATGTTTCAGTCTATATATCCACCTGTTTTGCAAAGCTCTCTTGCCGTTAGGCAATTTGACAAGCTCAAATGTCTGATTATCATACAAGGACTGCATTTCATCTTGCATAGCATCAACCCATTTTGCTTCCTGGTCACTATCCATAGCCTCCTCATAACATTCAGGTTCTCCCCATCAGTCAAGGTCACATACTCATCAGAAGGATACTTTGTTGAAGGTTGTACCTTTCTAGTAGACCTCCTCAGTGCAACGGCGATCTGTAGGTATTGCATGTTGATCATCAACATCATCAGTTTGACCATCTAAATGGTCTCCCATCTGCGGTCATCAGGAACATCTTCTTGCATATGATCCTGGGCTTGATTCTCTGCTAGTTCTTCTGCATGTGGTGGTTGAACTGGATCTGCATCGATCAAGTCACTACTATGCTGGATTTAGTCTTCTCCACTTTCTCAATATCTTCAATGGTTTGGTCTTCTACAAACACCACATCACGGCTTCTCACAAGCTTTTTAGAAATTGGGTCATAAAGCCTATAGCCAAGCTCATCCTGACCATACCCAACAAAGATGCATTGCTTTGTCTTCACATCCAACTTAGATCTCTCATCCTTTGGAACATGAACAAATGCTTTGCACCCGAAAACTCTCAAGTGATCATAAGAGACATTCTTGCCAAACCACACATTATCTGAACATTACTATCCAAAGCAATTGCAGGACTCAGATTAATTACCTGCACCGCGTGAGCAATGCTTCTCCCAGAAACACTTAGGTAGCTTTGCTTCATGAGCATACACCTAACTCTTTCAATTAATGTCCTATTCATCCTCTCGCCAAACCATTCAGCTGAGGTGTTTTAGGAGGTGTCTTTTCATGCCTAATGCCTTGCAGTTTACAATACTCATCAAATGGTCCACAATATTCACCACCATTATCAGGACGAATGCATTTAAGCTTCTTACCTGTTTGCCTCTCAACCAAAACTTGGAATTCTTTGAACTTCTCCAAGACTTGGTTTTTAGTCTTCAAAGCATAAGCCCAAAGCTTCCTTGAGTGGTCATCAATGAATGTCACAAAGTAAAGAGCACCGCCAAATGACTTTTCCTTCAATGGACCACAAACATCAGAGTGCACCAACTCCAAGAAATCTGATTTCCTTGAAGGAGGATGCTTCTTGAAGGATAATCTTCTCGTTTTCCAGCCATGCAATGAGAACATTTCTCCAACTCTGCATTCTTCAAACCAGAAAGTACATCCTTTTTAGCCAAACAATTTAGTCCCTTTTCACTGATATGACCAAGCCTTCTATGCCATAAGTCTAGGCTTCTTTGCTTTCAATTGCATTCACACTGCCTTTTGAAATTGTGGATTTCATCACATACAAACTTGAAGTCTTCTTTCCTCGAGCTACTACCAAGTTGCCTTTAGTAAGCTTCCATTGACCATTACCAAAGGTACTAACATAACCTTCATCATCAAGCTTTCTAACGGAAACCAAATTCAAGCGGAGATCTGGAGCATGTTTAACATCCTTCAGCGCTTCATTCCAACATTAGTTTCTAAACAAACATCACCTATACCAATCACCTTGGCCAAGCCATCATTGCCCATCTTTAGCACTCCATAGTTACCTGAAGTGTAAGATGTGAAGAACTCCTTCCTTGGCGTGACATGTATTGAGGCGCCACCTCAATTACCCAATCAGACTCATCAGATACTATATTAATCATATTCTCATATCCTACAATGAGAAGATCATTAATGTAGCAGTAGACACACGATCATTATTATTTTCTTTCTTCTCTTGCTTACCTTTGTTCTCCTTTTTCCAAAGAAAGCAATACTTTTGGATGTGCCCTGTTTTATGACAGTAATGACATTCAAAATTTTTGTACCTTGATCTGGACTTTCTTCTTTTACCTCTACCCTTTGGCCTTTGTTCTGACTTCTCCCCTATTTTCTGTCACCAACATCTGAGTGAGATGAAGAACCTTGAGTCTTCCTTCTCACTTCTTCATTCAAGACACCACCTTTTACAAGTTGCATGGTTACCACACCATTAGGAGCGAATTAGTAAGAGAGATGCGAAATGTCTCCCAAGAATCCGGTAGAGTATTTAACAACCAAAGTCCTTGAACCTCGTCTTCAAACTTGATTCCCATGCCTGACAATTGATCTAAAACTCCTTGAAACTCATTCAAGTGATCAGATATAGAAGACCTTTCCTTGTATCTCAGATTCATCAACATATTCAACAAATACAACTTGTTGTTGCCAGACTTGGAAGCATACAAGGATTCAATCTTTTCCCACATAGTTCTAGCATGAGTCTCATTAGCAATGTGATTATAAACATTATCATCTACCCATTGCCGAATAAAACCACAAACTTGTTGATGCTCAAATTCCCATTCTTCTTCAGTTTTGAATCTGGTTTTTGTGTAGCAAACACAGGCATATGCAGATTTTTAACAAACAACAAATCTTTCATCTTGCCTTTCCATATATGATAATTGGTACCATTCAAGCTCACCATTCGACTAGTATTTGCCTCCATCATTCAAGCAAGTTATAATCAATAATGCCCAAGAACGAGCTCTGATGCCAAATGTTGGGAAATAAACACACAATTCCCTACTTGCAAGAACAAGAGGAGCAACTATACCAGCCAAAATAATCGCAGCAATCAATACACAATCAAAACCAGAACAATAGGGACAATGCACCAAGATTTTTAACGTGGAAAAATTCCCTCAATGTGAGAGATAAAAACCACGGTCGTCCAGACCAAAGAAATAACTCCACTATGATCAAACAGGTACAAGAGTCTCAAATATGTGCACAAATTGTGCTAACAATAAGCAAGCCAACAAAACACCAATACTCAAAATTTGAGATTAAGGAATTATGAAATACCCCAAAACTGGAGCTGCTGTCCGAAACCAATACCTCACTCTCCGGACCACTTCTCAACGATCCAACCGTTCAGAATGAAGAACCAGATGTCCAGAACCTACTGTCCAAGTTTCAGCCCGATCCAACGGTGAACGAGTTCATAAATGCCGATCTATGATGACTGCTTACAGTAGAAAACTGATTCTCCAAACCAAAACTGAATCTCCGTGCGAGCTGAATATCTCGCACTCCAGAGCTTTTATCAACGATCTGACCGTTCAGAATGACGTTCAAGACACCAAGAACCTTCTGTAAAGTTTTCAGCCCGATCCAACGGTGAACAACTTCATAAACCTCAAATTACAGAGATATGTTCAGTAGAAAAACTGATTCTGCAGACAGAAACAGAACCTCAGTTCGAGCTTAATAGCTCACACTCCAGACCTCTTCTCAACGATCCAACCGTTCAGAATGAAGAGCCACCTGTTAGGAATCTGCTGCTTAAATTTCAGCCCGATCCAACGGAGGATGACTTCAAAACTCCGATCTACGGTGGCTGTTCGGACAAGGAAGGTGAAAATCGGGTGGTTGTGTTTTCTCTCTCACTCTCTCTTTGTGGCTGCTCTCTCTCACAAAAATGATCACACACACACACAACCCTAACTGACTCCTCTCATTAGATAAGTGGGCTAGCTTGGTTTTGGGCTTTCTCCACATAGGAAGGGAGCCCAACCCAACAACTTGACGTATCTGGATATTTAATGCCTGGAATTAATGGCTCTGTACAGAGTGGTTTTGAACACTTGCAGATGTTGGGACGCTTAATATGTCTCACAACAATTTCATAGGGGCAATTCCAAATTTACAGACAAAGCTTCTCTACGGAAAATCCATATTTTTGAATTCAAATCAATTTGAGGGTGTAGTTCGTCGTTCCTGCAGCATGCTTCACTGTTGGATCTCTCTGAAAATAAATTTTCAGATTTGTCTTCACTCTTGTTCTGACACTCCTTGGAACCTTAAAATCTTTAATTTTAGCAAACAATCAAATAAAGGGACAACTACCAGATTGTTGGGGACATGTACATTCATTATTGTTTCTTGATCTAAGCAATAACAACTTGTCAGGGAAGATTCCACCATCCATGGGCGCTCTTGCTAGATTGGAAGCTTTGGTTTTGCGAAGCAATAGATTGGTTGGAGAATTGCCTTCCACTATGAAGAATTGCACCAGTTTATATCTGTTGGATGTTGGTGAAAATTTGTTGTTAGGCATATACCCAAGTGGATAGGACAAAGTTTGCGGCAATTGATAGTCTTGAGCATGGTTGAGAATAATTTTTTTGGAAATCTTCCTATGAGCTTGTTATTTAAGGAAAATTCAACTGTTAGACCTTTCGAGGAATAACTTATCAAATGAAATTCCAACATGCTTAAAGAATTTAACTGCAATGTCTACAAAGAGTATCAACTCAACCGACACTCTAAATTCTATATATCAGAACAATACGAGTTTGAGTGAATTAGTTAGTACTTATCGTTATTACTATTTTAGCTATTACAAGCTTAACATCACATTGATGTGGAAAGGTGTGGTATATGGATTCAAGGACCGAGGGTTGCTTCTTAATATCAATATTGATCTCTCAAGCAATCATTTAACTTGGTGAAATTCCAAAAGAGTTAGGATATTTGATTGGATTAGTTTCTTTGAATTTATCAAGAAATAATTTGAGTGAAGAAATTCCTTTTGAGATTGGGAATTTAACTTCACTGGAGGTCCTTGACTTATCAAGAAACCATTTATCTGGCAAAATTCCTCAAACTCTTTCTCAAATTGATCGTCTAAGTGTGTTAAACTTATCATTCAACTCTCTCTAGGAAGAATCCCATTTGGAAGACAATTGCAGACCTTTGAGGCCCCTAATTTGAAGGAAATATTCATCTTTGCGGTGAACAACTTAACAAAAGTTGTCTTGAAGACATGACACCAAAAAAGCCTCAAGAACCAACAAGACATGACAAATATGACAATTCAGCCTTTTATGAAGCATTATACATGAGCATGGGACTAGGATTTTTTCCTGGATTTTGGGTCTTTTTAGGGCCAATACTACTTTGGAGGCCTTGGAGAAGAGCTTACCTCAGGTCCTGGACAACTGATAGACTACATATATGTCATGGTGACAGTGAATATGGCCAAGTGTCATAATTTACTCAAAAAATAGCAGGTACGTATGTAGAAACTTCTGCATATCTTTATGTTTCTTAATTTCTTTCCTTAGATCTTAGTTACACCAATTAAGAATTGCTTCTCATATATGGAACACAGAAATAATAACTCATATAACACGAATCTAACCTAAAATTAAAGTTACTACTTGAATTCTTCACCCTAACCCCATTTATTATTGCTTTAGCTCGGGTACACCTCTTAAAAAATGGCGATAGAAATAATTTTTCATAATGTTAACAACCTTTTCAAACAAATGTTTTTCCTTCTTTCAAGTTTCGTTACTAGCCAAATTGCAGCACAATACTATTCCAATTATTTATGTATCAGATCTGATTCTTGCTCGATACGTGCGTGCAATAGCATGCATATGAAATTGAAAAGTCATAACAATTGCTCAATGCTCACTGACTATGGTTTTTTTTTTTTTGTCTATTAATTAAATTTTACTTAGTAGATAAGGTTCTCTAGGTCTCAGTAAAACCAACTTCGTCTTGTAAACATAGATAAACGTGAAACAAATTACACTAATTATTGTGTTCACACTTGCATGTTTTTAGGATTTAGGTTTTTCTATATGTTATAAATTGTGTAATAATTTTATTTGCAAGGAATATATCAACTCCAATTTTGCCACATTCAAAATAAGGAATTTTTTGGACATTATTCTTTTACTATATACTACTTTTAATTTCAAAATAAATGTTTCTTTCATTTTTTTTTGGAACATTCATAATTGTGTTCAAATACATTAATTTGTGAATATATCAAAAAAATGAAAGAGATATTTATTTTGAAATAAATGGAGTAAAGAATTCAGTCACTATCTTAGATCGTAGATGGGATTGGATCATTTGGTAGGCTTTCAATTCATACTAAATTAATTTCTGTTCCGATAGATGATATAATGTGAATTTGATTTTAACTTCATTTGCTTGGTCATTATCCACTTTTCATAGCAATTGCTTTGCAGTTGGTGTGTATAATTAAGAGAATTGAGTAGATTTAAGATTAGTTTCGAATGTTTGAATTTAAAAGGAGACCATTGATAATAAATGTTAGTACATCACTAAATAGTCAGATTTGGATATACACCTTTTCAATTTCATTTGTTGATGATTAAAAATCAAGCTTAATTTTGATGCATTGATAGTGTAAAAGTGGTGTCATTCAATTAAAATATTTTAGACTATCATTCAATAAAAGTATTTTATTTGTATGACTTTTCAAGTAGTGGGTGAAAAAATAAACTATTATAAGTGATATGATAATATGTGATTGAAAGATTGTGTAAATTACTTCTTCAACACCTAAAAATTAAATCTTTAAAACTGTCCTTATTTCTTGTTTTTTCGGCTACATGATTAAAACAAATTAGCAATTCATTGCAGATGCTGCTACCTGCAAGTCCTACTAGCTTCTGATAGGAATGAAATCATCAAGGTTGATGCAAGTGCAAGAATGAAGATATATGTAGAATTGGACTTTGAAATAAATAGATTTGGTTTATGTTATATGGGGTTGTAAAATTACTGTTTGAAGAAACTTACTTTCAATGGTGTTTCTTTTTTTTTTTTACATAATCTGTTTGGGATAATATTCTCTTTCTTTTTCCTTTTGAGTTGGATGATATATCTTTTTCATGTGTTGTAAGTTGTCACTTGCAACACTAGTGATAAATATAATTCGGTATTTCTACGTTCAACGGTGCTCAATTGCCATAGCTAACACCCATACCACAAATTTGAATTCAAATACCGCAGATCTAGTGATATAGCCGTATATACATATACATATGTTTACATTTACAAGCATACAAATATATAATCTTTGTAGCATTTCTTATTTTACTGTCTTTTTGCCAGTAATTTCTTTTTTGGTCCAAATTCTGCCAGTAACTTGCTTCTCGGATATTTGCCACTAAGAATTTCATGGAGATCCTCATCCTTTCATTGCAACAAATGAGTTATTTATTTATTTATTTTTTCTTTCACTCCTACAATTTAGGATCCGTTTGAATACAATAACGTTGGACTTTTTCTAACATTTTAAACGTCAAAAGTTATATTTTTTACTTTTTGTTCTTTTAGTTAAACAGTTTATTACTTCTTTAAAAATTATTCTTAATACTTTTTAAGAAGTTAAAATATCTAGCTTCTAAATAAGTACTTTTTGAAACATTAAAAGTAAGCACTTTTATTATTATATATCTTAATATAAAATAACTTATTCACAAACTACTTTTCAAAAGTTACTTTTGTATAAAAACTTAAATAAGCTATTTACCTAAAGCCTTAGTATTTTGTTTTTTTGTATACAATTTAGTATTTTTTTTTATCTCTTTGTGTTGTATTGGGCCTCTGGACCAAATACTTCTTTATAAAAAACAAAGGGCCTTGGATGTTGTGCCACATGTTGTTGCTTTGGTTGGAGGAGATTTTTGCCTACTTGCAATATTTGTTGGGAACTCATTTGTGCTCCATTTTAGGTGAAATTTTCGCCAATTATTCCTAGTGTTGTGGGTAATTTTCTGGTGTACTTAGAATTTTATCGTCTTTCTATTTTTGCATGACAATTTGTACCTGCTTAGGTATTCTTTTCACTATTTTGGTAGCGAATAGGGCATTTAGTTCTAAGTTCTTTTTGGCAAAGCTCTTTAATATTTTTCATAGTGGAATTTTTTTGGACTAAATCCTGTGGTATTTTATCTCTCTTATTGGAGGGTTTTCATGTTAAAAATTCTTGTGTACTCTCCCTGTCTTTGCCTATTTAATTTTTCACACTTCGGAGATATTTGTTTGCCATATATTTTTGGCTTATCGTATATTATGCTTCTAAGGGTTCTTTTAAGCCATAAAGGTTTTATTCTGGATATCTTTACCTTTCCCAAAAGCTGGTATTAGAGCTTGCTTATTTTTGCCAGGGAATTTTGCTTGCTTGAATGATGGAGCCTAATTATAGTATAATGATTTGTCTTAATGGCACTAGTTACCATGATGGAAAGGCGAGATGAGATCCTCTTTGTGAAAATGCTACATTAACTAGTATTTGCTATCAAAAACCGAAGAATAAATCTGATAAAGAATGGGCTTTTGAGCATGAGATGGTTTGTGGCTATATCCAACAATGGGTAGGTGACAATTTTTGAATCATATTGCCAATGATTCACTTGCTAGGACTTTATGGGACAAGCTTGAAACTTTGATGTAGGAGACTATCCTGAAGACTCCTAAGCTCAATGGCTTAGTAGAAAGGACTTTATAAGATGACCCCAAAGACTCCAAGCTCAATGGCTTGGTAGAAAGGATGAATAGGACATTGATGTAGAGAGTCGGATTTTACTTTATGAAGCAAAGTTGCCTGAATCTTTTTAGGGTGAGGCTTTAGCTATTGTTGCACATGTTATTAATTTATCTCCTGGTGTTGTTTTGCAGATGTTCCTGATAGAGTTTGGGTTAGGAAGGACATCTCTTGGGACCATTTGTATGTATTTGGATGTAAAGCGTTTGTACATGTGCCAAAAGATGAAAGGTCCAAGTTAGATGTCAAGACGAAGCAGTGCGTCTTCATTGATTATGGCCATGATGAATTAGGCTACAGATTTTATGATCCTATTGAAAAGAAAGTTATTAGAAGCTATGATGTTATTTTCATGGAGGATCATACCATTGAAGATATTGGTGAGGGCAGAGATATAAGAGACTTCTAATGGTTTAGTTGATCTTGAACCAACTCCTCCTGAGACGTAGATGCCATATGTAGTAGATTTTGGCAATCACAATGATGCCCAGAATCATATTCTAGATGTTACAGCTAAGAATATTAATGTTGATGATGATGATGATGTAGTTGATGACATTACTGAGCCTATTGTCCCCCTTAGGAGGTCTTCTTAACAGACTGCCCTCTATACGCTACCCATCAGATGAATTTGTACATCTCTCTATGGAGGAAACCTAAGTGCTATGAAGAGGCTATAGACAATGGTTCAAATATGTTGACAAAGTCTTTGTCTTTAGAAAAATTTGAAGACTATTGCATTATAGCCAATTTGGCTTTTATCCCCATTTGAGTCGGCGGGGAGTTTGTTATTTTGGACCTCCCTAAGTGGACCCAATATTTATTTTAAAAAATAAAGGACCTTGGATGGATGTTGATTTTAGTTAGTCACGTGACTATTGGTGGTTCACATCCATACACCCACATGCAAAGTCTACTGTAATTCCAAATTCATAAGTAAGATAAATATTGATTTATCCTAATTAGTGATTTAGATGAAAGAGTAAAACCAATAGAATCTGGACAAGTGTTATGAAACATAACAAATATTATTAGAATATTCAAATATGTCTAGAGAAATATGCAAAGAATTACAAAAATGTCATCATCTAGTGGAAATTATGAAAATACCCTTGCTATGTAAAAGAAATTACCAAACTACCCTTGTCTTAGTAATAAATAACAAAGACATCCTTATTCTATAAATGGAATTACAAGAATACCACTTCATTGTCTAAATATAAAAATACCCTTGTCTTGATTAAAGAAATTACTACAATGCCACAACTTTAATAATTACAAAAATAGGCCAACATGTTTGCATAAAACATGGAGCATTTTTATCCCAAAATTAGACCTACATGTTTGCATGAAACATGGAGCATTTTCATCCCAAAATTTGGCCAACATGCTTGCATAAATCATACTCCAAGCATTAGTTCTCTAAGTGCTTTATTCTTCTTCCTTCCACTATAAATACTCTTCAAACTCTCTTCCATTCATTCCATTTCCAAGCCACAAAGAGACCTCGTCATGCTTTGCAAAAGCACATCCTCTAACTCTTGTAAAATACATACACTCTTGTTAGTCTTCAAGCCTTAAAAACTCCATAAGTGTTCTTTCTCTCTTATTCTTTCTCTACCATTTCTTCTTATGTTCTTTTCTTCAAAGACTTCTCTTCACTTTCTAAATTTTATCCAAACACTTAAATTCTAAGCCCAAACTTTCACTAGCCTTCACAAGAGTTACAATCTTTAACTCTAGTGAAAAATATTCTAAGCGCTCAAGTTCTAGAACAAAGATACAAGGAGGGTCATCCACTCCAAGGACTCTTGCTCAAACTCAAGGAAGAAGAGAAGGACCCTTTTTTTAGACCCTACATAAGAGGTAGGAGTTTCTTCTTTATTTGTTCAAGAACTTTTGGTTTATAACCTTGTCCATGGTTAGAATGCCTCAAGCTTGTGTTATTGACAAGAGTTTTGAATGGTTATTTGTGAAATATATTTTTATGAATCACTGCATGAACTTCTCTGTTATAAATATTTTTATGATGTTTTCATGCTTATATATGGCTTAAAAACATGGTAGATGGTCCTTGTGTTGAGGGAGTAACATCAAACATGAGAATTATAGATGCTGGATTTTTGGCTATTTCTGGCAGTAGCTACGTCGAAATATGAAACTCACAGAATATGAAGTTTTTTGGAATAAAACTATTCTACAAACTAGACTTAATAAAGAACACTATCCAAAAGAATCACTTAAGACAGAGTTCTCTAGCTCAAGATATAAATTTTCAAAATTAAGCCAAACTTGAAACTCTAAATATGACCTTACAGTAGTAAAATAGGTGTAACTCACTCTATAAAAATGTAAATGGACTTATTTCAACTCTATTAGAAAGCTAAGACACATAGAAACACATTCATGTATGGTATGCATAAATATTTTCACCACGAAAATGCTAAATGAGAAATAAAGTTTTGGAATAATGTGAGAGAGTCTGAAAAGGGATAAATTTACAAGGGTACTATGACATAACCATAAATATATTTTTTATAAAATACCCTTAATAGAAAGGTTGATGAGATAAGAATCTGGGACTATATTTAAAAGGTTAGGATAATAAGTATACAAAAAGTTACAAATTTTCTTATAAAAAATGTTAGAACTATAAATAGAAGATTCAAGTCTTCTAAAGAGATTTTAAGAATCTAAGTTGCAATAATCTTCAAACATAGGGGAACCTAAAAATATATAAAGAACCTCTAATAATATTTTGAAATGCAATAATGAAATAAGGGAATGTTAAAAAGTACAAAGAAAGACATTCATAATGTATACATACCAATCAAGACACCCATGACCCCTTAGGAACACTAGGGACTCGACTTGATAGCGTGGGTTGCTTAATACAAATCGTTTATGAGAAATCTATATGAGATCTTATATGAGATTTGCTGATCACTATGAGATTTACATGACATGTCTAATGTTTTGGCATGAAGTGATATATAGTAATATGAATATATAGTGATGAGATATGAAATGATGAGGATGAGATGATTAATTGTGTCATGATTTATTAATGATTACATGATGATGTGTATACATTCATGTTTCAAATGAGATAATAAATTATCAAACTTCCTGCTTAATCCTCAAAAGGGGATTAAGGTATTAGTGATTTCACTAAGAATAAAAGTAAAGCCTGTAAAAGTAGCAATGATAGTATGGAAAAGTTAACTTGACCTAAGCTCATGGCTTAACTCTCTAAACCGTTGAGATCACGGCAAAGGAAAGAAAACCATAAGGCTTGCGATGATCACGGTATGAGCTCATTACCCTTTTAAGGTGGTCTAAGGCATTGATGCATTCATCCTTGAGAATTCAAAAATATACTAATGGGACCTTGAAGGTGTGGTACCCAAACTAAATATGCCAAAATGGACTTAAAATGTGGTACCCAAGATAATATAAATGTTGAGTATGAGTAATCATGAAATGCATGCATCTCCTAAATTATTATTTCCCATTAGTGATTTTATATGATATATTTGGATGCATGATTGATGAATGATTGAATGAATATTCTGTTAATGTTATAAAAATAGTTAAAATTAAAGCAACCGCACTTTTGCTAATTACGTTGCGAAAATTTAGTAATTGAACCATTTATATGTCCACCTTTTTATAATAAACCGAAGTGACTAGACGACAACAATGACACATTTAATGCAACTAGGAACTCCTACTAAAAAATCTTGTATTTCTCACTCCTGTGTTTCTTCCGTTGTCGTTACCAGAGACGGATGAGTCCACTTGAAGCAACAGAAGTGTAGAAGGAGGCAATCACGTGAAGATTTCAGACCTTCCAAGAATTAGCACTATGAGTTTAGTTATATTTTAGATGTGAAAAATATACCTGTAGTAGTAGAATTTATATTGTTATGTATTAAGAATGTATCACTATGGTATATGTCCTGGTATGACTTATGTATTAAGTAATAAGATTTCAAGTTATGTAATAGTAATTTTACATTTAGTCCTTTATTTCGCTATATTGAATTAAGTAGGTACGACAAGTAATTTTGAGTACCATATATATAAGCGCTATATATTTTAATTCTCGTGCAGCTTAAGCTTTGAAAAGTAATTTAAAAGAAAAAATTATTTACTATTTCCATAAGTTAATTTTAGAAGGAAAAAAATGAATGCAAGCCATAAGGGATATCTAATAGAATTTAAATACAAGTGGGTTACAGCTACAGTGGACACATCCACACCTCGCCCTTTTCGCGTTGGCCGCACGCCATTGGTTAGCCACACAAATAATTAACTATTTCTTTTTTCTAGCAGCGAAAAAGTTAACTATTTTTTCCTTCCCAATCATGTCAATTTACTTTTTCTTACCTTTGAAAAGCCAATGCACTTAGCGTGATTCCATTCATGCAAAGAAAACACCCTCTTGACAACATCTTGCGGAAATCGGCATAGAGGATCAGTCTGAGAAAAAGCAACACAATTGGGTATTACCTCTGCTGTGTCGTACAAGATATAAACGAGTGAGGAACTGAACTGGAAGCTGCCATTAATAAGCACACAGATGCTGAACTCTAAAACTGAACCACGCATGTCTATGCCAATAGGTTCCCAAGCGAGGATTAAAAGGACCATTGGATATGTATTGCGAAACCAAAAAGACACGGATGACCCGTTCCTTACAAGCATGCGTCCTTCAGGGAAAGTAATGTTCACCAGTGAAATATTATGCACATCTAGAGTGGTGGGATACGCAAGCATTCTAAATAGGTGCGATCTACCGTGAAGCATGCAATTTCTAATGTATAGTTCCTTCAGGACGTAGATGAATATATAAAGGACATATGGAGCAGTAGATTAAAAAGAGGAAATGGAACCTTAGCCACACAAATAATTAACTATTTCTTTTTTCTAGCAGCGGAAAAATTAACTATTTTTTTCCTTCCCAATTATCTCAATTTACTTTTTCTTACCTTTGAAAAGCCAATGCACTTAGCCACACAAATAACTATAAATTTTCTAGCGACAATTAACTTTATAAATAACTTAAAGGGATCAAACTAATACAAATATCTCAAAATTATATTGATAAAAAAATACAATTTCTATGGCTAATTTCTTTTTTATTTTTTAGTAAAATACACTTATTCCTTAGATATCAAGAAATGACATTTCACTCTATTAATTATATTAAAAACCTACATTCTATCCCATTTTACTAAAGGTGTGTTTAGTATATTCTATTTCATGATTTAATTTCTTTTATAAATTATATATTAAACAAAAAAATAATTTTGAAAAAAATAATGAGTTTATTTTTTTGTATAGAAAACCTAAAACAAAATATTGGTTTATAATTTTTCACCAAATTTGACACTTTATTGAATTTCTATTGATTGATGGCGTAAAACCACTTTATACTATTAGTGCATATAAATTAAACTCATAAATAATATTTAAAATTATATTAAGAATTAAATAAATATTTCATGAAATTTTTTAATAATAATCATTCTAAATAAATAAGATGTAAAAATTAAATAAATATTTAAAATAATATAAAAATAAATAAATAATACTAATTATTTTAAAAAATAAGTAATACATGATAAATAATTTTAAGTAATAAATATATTAATATAATATTTCCAACTTCTACCATAACCACTTTTATACACCAAAATCACTTGTATTTAATCATTTTCTTCATATCTAACTATTATATTAAGTAATAATATTTTAATTTTCTTATACACTTCATACTTCCAACTTCTATCATAACCAGTTTTATACATCAAAATGATAGATAATCTTTAATTTAAAAAATTCAGCATTAATGATTATTTTAATTAAATATTTTAAATAAATAGTTAAAATAATACTAAAATATATAAATTAATAATAATTAATAAATAAAATTTAAATGATCAATGATTCATAAAATTTTACTACTTTGATTTTTTTTTTTATGTTCATTACACTTATTAATGTAAAAAGTAGAAGTTGGAACTATATATTAAAATTTACAAGAAAAGAAAATGTTGTATGCTTTTAATAATTTATATTTTATGAAAATAAAAAATCACAAAAACAAAACTATGATAGAATAAGAATTTAATTTTGATGCATTGATAATATAATTTTTTTAAAACTATTATCCAATTAATAATATATTCCATTTAAATGACTTTTCAAGTGATAAATATGAAAGTAAATCAATTTTACTGACATGAAAAATATATGTTTGAATACATTGCAGAACTCTTTTACCCTTATTATATGAAATCAAATTCAGAAAATAACATTTTTATCATTCTTTGAGTAGTAAATAAAAAATAAATATTATTATTTGGATATTTTTAATTATATTTTTATAAATATTTAGTAATTTTTATATATAAATTGTAACTTATGTTATATTTTATTTATTATTCATGAGTTCAATTTTTTTAATAGTTAATATTAAATTTATAAAATATAAAACTCAATATTTTATTTTACACTATTAATATATAGAAATTAAATTTATCATTTATTTTATAATTATTTTTATTATACTTCATGCATGGTTCCTATAATATACTATCAACATCTGTTGACAGATCAATTTTCAGACATCGCAACATACTACATCTATATACAAAGCTGGATACTCACTTACTCAGCACTATATACAAACTTTCCATAGGAGTTCAAGATCAATTGATGTATTGGATAATGTATAGTGAATATAAAATTTTTAATATTTAAGATACAGAGTGTTAAATGAGAAATTAATGAATTCTTGAGAAACCATTACAAACTATCTGCCACAAACCATCACAGAGAATTGAGGCTAACTATTTGTAGTCTTTCAGACAATGATATTCGATCATTGTTTGATTCACATTCCAACTTTTCCAATTCTCTCACCATCCTTGATCTGTCTGATAATATGTTGACAGCATCGACATTTCAGTTATTGTCCAACTTCAGCAATAATCTTCAAGAGCTTTATCTTTCAGATAATAATATTGTTTTGTTGTCTCCTCCGTACCCAAACTTTCCTTCTCTTCTAATCCTTGACCTTTCTTACAACAATTTGACAACATCAATATTTCAAGGTAATTTCAACTTCAGCTCCAAACTTGAAAAGCTTTATCTACGAAATTGTAGTCTAATGGATAGGAGTTTTATTGTGCCATCTGCTTCAACTATGAATGCTTCATCTTCTCTTGTCGACCTTGATCTCTCGTCTAATTTGTTGACCTCATCGGCTATATTCCACTGGCTCTTTAACTTCACCACCAGTCTCCGCAGCCTTTACCTTGATGGCAACTTGTTAGAAGGTCCGATTCCAGGTGATTTTGGCAATGTTATGAATTCTTTGGAGGGTGACGTCACTGAAGCGCATCTCGCAAACTTTTCCAAATTAAAATACCTGCACTTATCATACAACTCATTGTCTCTAAAACTTGTCCCTGACTGAGTTGGGTCCTAGTTTTCCAAGTTGGCTCCAAACTCAAAGTCACTTAGCATCTCTGGATATTTCTCAAGCTGAGATTAGCGACTCTGTACCTGAGTGGTTTTGGAAAAAGTGTACAACTTTTGACGGTCTTGAGCATGAAAGGGAATCACTTCTTTGGAAATATTCCAATGCATCTTTGTTTCTTAAAGGCAAATAAAACTGCTTGATCTTTCAAAAAATAACTTATCAAATGGAATTCCAACTTGCTTAAAGAATTTTATTGCAATATCAACAAAGAGTATCGACTCAAATGATCCAACTCTTACTACCATATATTACCATCATACTCCATACCTTGATAATTTCTTTATTGGTGGCTATCAATTTAACATAACATTAATGTGGAAAGGTGTGGAATGTTGGATCAAGGATCTGGAGTTGAGACTTATCATTGATCTCTCTAGCAATCATTTAACTGGTGAAATCCAAAAGAGTTTGGATATTTAGTTGGATTAGTTTCTTTGAATTTGTCAAGAAACAATTTAAGTGGAGAAATTCCTTTTGAGATTGGAAACATAGTTCACTGGATTTCCTTGACTTATCAAGAAAGCATTTATCTAGCAACATTCCTTCAACTCTTTCCAAAATTGAGGGTTTAGGCGTGTTAGACTTATTAAACAACTCTCTTTTAGGAAGAATCCCATTTGGAAGACACTTGCAAACATATGGTGCCTCTTGCTTTGAAGGAAATCCTGATCTTTGTGGTGAACAACTTAACAAAAGTTGTCCAAAAGACGTGACAATAGTAAATCCCCAATAATTAGCAACACATGATGAAGATGATGATTCAGCCTTTTATGAAGCATTATACATGGGCATGGGACTAGGATTTTTCACAAGCTTTGGGGTTTTTTAGGGCCAATGTTGCTTTGTAGGCCTTGGAAAAGCGCATACATAAGGTTATTGAACAAACTTACAGATTATATGTATGTAATGGTGGTAGTGAATATGGCCAAGTGGTGCAAGTTACTCAAAAACTAGCAGATATGTGAATGTAATATTGCTTGTACTGTCCAGTCTTAGTTTCTTTTCTTGCTCCAATTGTATCAATCTAGAATTGCTTATCAAATCGAACAGAAAATAAAGGTCAAATTGACATGAATTGCCAAAATTAAAGTTACTAATTTAATTCTTCTCCCTATATGACCACATTTATTGCTTTAGTTGGGGTAGGCATCTGATAAAAAAAGCTGATGAAAATCACTTTTTTTTTTAAAAAAATGTTATTGATTTTTTTCAAACAAATGTTTTTTTTTATGATTGTTTAAGGGATAACTCTCTGATTTGAATTATCTAAATTCTTTATTTTAATTTTACATATGGTTTCATTAATATAGTGACTAACTCTTTTTTTCTCAAGTTTAGTTCCTAACCAAATTTCTGCTCCAATTATTTATGCATCTGTTTTGATTATTCTTGCTCATGATATGTGCCAAGCAACAGCATGCATATATGAAATTGTAAAGTCATTACGGTTGTTCAATGCTCGCCCACTAATATTTTTTTCTTCAGTGGATCCAGAATATTTAGACAATAAAGACAAAAATAATACATAAACATAATAAGAAATTTTGCATAACTTTTATCTTAATGTGAAATTAAACTTAATAAAATAATACCAGCAAAATATATGCGTCCTTATATGCCTTAAGAAAAAAATTCAAACTTTAGTAGGACAGGAGCCCCCAACATGCAATGATGAATGGATCCTGGTTTTTTCTAATATAAAATTAATTAAAATTTAACTTTGTAGACAAGGCTTTCTGTACGTCAAAATATTATAAGTTTATGAAATTTGAAACTATAATCTCATGGATACTCCTAGTGGCTTGTAGACAAGGTTTTCTGGATCTTAGTAAAACCAACTTTGTCTTGTAAACATAGATATATTAGTAAAACCAACTCTGTCTTGTAAACATAGATATAAATATACGACCCAAATTACACCAATTATATAATAATTTTAGTAAAGTGATTTATGGCTCGAATTCATGCGTTACTAATTCAGCTGGGATGATCGAAGCCATTGATTTCCTTGAGTTCTTTAAGTTTTAATTTTTCACTTATTAAAACATAAAAAGTAGTCATGACTAATACTCGTTCGTGGCTTTCTATGAAAACCATTTCATAAAATATAGCACCTCTGATGATTTTATTTGCAAGGAATATATACTCCAACGTTTTCATTTTTTTTTTTTGGGTCAGAACGTTTTCACATTCAAAACAGTAATTTTTTTTTTTTGGATATTATTCTTTTACTCTGTAATATAAGGATTCGGTCACCATCATTGGCGGGCTTGGGTGATTCGATCACCAATTAATTCTTTTTAGTAGATGATACGTAAATATGATTGTAACTTCTTCTGCTTGATTATTAAGTGGTTTTCATAGCTATCGCAGGTGTTGTGTATAATTCAGAGAAATTGACTAGATTAAAGATGTATTTTCTAATGTTTGAACTTCCTAGATGGTGTTTATTAACATTAAATATTAGTTCATCATTAAATGGTTAGATTTAGATACCTTATCAATTTTATTTATTCATGACTAAAAATCTGTCTTTTTTTTTCCTTTCCACCACATGATAGAACAATTGCAGTTCATCGCAGATGCTTATCGCTTTTTACCTGGAACAAATTCATCTTGGGTTGCTACAAGTGCAAATCAGCAAGAATCAAGATATATGTAGTATTGGACTTTGCACTAAAAGATTTGGCTAAAGTTATGCGGGATTGGAAATAACTGTGTTGAAGAAGCTCACTTTCTGATGGTGTTTTATTACATAATAATTCTTTTGTGATGATATTTCTTTTTCATAAATGTTGAACACTAGTGGTATATACAACTTGATATATCTACCAAAAAATATACAACTTGATATTTCTACATTCAACAATGCTCCAAGTTGCCACATGTAAGCACAAATCTGAATGCCAAATACCGCAGGTGTTCGTAGTTTATTTATGTTAAACCTTGTCCATACACTTCAATGACTCTGCTACATCGAAATCGAGGCATTGCATTGACATTTGTATCAAGTGTCATGTTGCAGCTGGTCTTCACTAATTTATGAAATTGTTTCAAAATTTTGTAAAGATAGAAAAGAGCATAAGCAACTCTTGCGGTACCAAAATATTGAATTATTAGTCACACATAGAATTGCATCAACCCTCAATTTTGGATAATGATATTTCAATACCTCTTTTGAGATAGAAATCTAACACCTCAAAAGAAAAAGATGAGGGTATGATGAGAGAAAATAAGTACAAATATAAAATAATGTTGCTCCCATACATTTTATAAGAAATAGCTTAGAAACAAGAGAAACTCTCACAAACTCAAATTATTCTTAAACTCAATGATGATATTACATAAGGTAGTTGGCCCTATTTATAGTGATTTAAGGAACCAAGGATGATAAGAAAACAAGCTGGAATGATAAGGATGCAATGAATCAACAACAAACATCTTGAAATAAAATTCAAACAACTTGCAAAAATAGTCAAAAAATGGGCTCTTCACATGGATGGTGGTTGGTGGTGGTGCATGCATGGTCCTAAGTGGGTTGGTGATGATGCATGCATGGTCTAGGTTCCTCTGATACTCCGGGTTGGGACAGAACTCGCCCTAGTTTAGTTCTATCTCATCATCCAAATATGGCGAAAGATCAGCGACATTAAAAGTTGCAGAGACACCATATGTTCCTGGTAGTTCAACTTTGTAAGCATTGTCGTTGATTTTTTGCACGACTTTGAATGGTCCATCAGCTCTAGGGACAACTTAGCATTTGGTTGATTTGGAAATCGTTCCTTTCGTAGATGGATCCATACCAAATCTCCAACTTTAAAAATTTGTCGCTTTCGATGCTTATCACGCTGAACTTTATACCTTGAATTTTGTTTGTGGATCCGTACTTGAACCCTCATGCAACTTTTTGATTTCTTTTGCTCGGCTCTCTGCATCTGAACTATATTGTTGCTTGTCAGACGAAGGATCAAATCCAGTGGACTATGTGGACGAGTGCCATAGACTACTTCAAATGGACATTTTCCAGTGGCTTGATTAGTTGAATTGTTGTAAGCGAATTCAACTTGGGCCAAAATGATATCCCATTGTTTTAAATTTTTTCCAACAAAACTTCGAAGTAGATTTCCCAAAAGTCGGTTGACTGCTTCTTTTGTCCATCTGTTTGTGGATGACTGGCACTCCTGCTGAAGCTTGGTACCCATCTTCTTCCATAAGGTTCTCCAAAAGTGGCTTAAGAATTTCACATCTCAATCGGAAGTAATGGTTTTAGGAATTCCATGAAGACGCACAATTTCTTTGAAATACAAGTCAGCAATTTGAACAGCATCATTGGTCTTCTGGCATGGAATAAAGTGGGCCATTTTTGAAAATCCTCCACTACTACCATTATGGAATCCTTTTGTCGCTGAGTTCGAGGTAGTCCAAGGACAAAGTCCATGCTCACATCTTCCCAAGGTGCTTCTGGAATGGGAAGTGGAATATATAACCCCGTGTTTTGGCTTTTGGCCTTTGCCAAGTGGCAGATTCTGCATCGTTGAATATGTCTATTGACATCTCTTTCAAGCCTTGGCCAATAGAAACTTTCTTTTGCTAAAGCCACAGTTTTATCTCTTCCAAAATGTCCTGCTAATCCTCCATCATGGGTTTCCCAGATAATGGATTCCCGTAGTGAGCATGAGGAATGCATAAAGCCTTCCTTTAACAAAAATCCTTCATGCCTGTAGTAGTCTTGGAAGGATTGTGATTCTTGAGATTCCAAAACTTTTGGAAATCAAGATCATCTTTGTATAGCTCCTTGATAGTTTCAAAGCCTACTACCTTTATTGGAGAGTAGATAGTAGTGTGTGACGTCTCCTAGAGCATCTGCAACCATTTGAACTCCTGCCTTATGTTTAAGTAAGAATGGATAAGGCTTAGGAACTCACTCCAACCAGCATGTCTGCGATTGATCTTTTGAGAAATTCAAATGCTTGAGGGCTTCATGATAAATAGAGAATAAATTCTTTGTACAACGATAATGACTCCAATGTCAGGCACGGACAATGGCATAAAACTCCTTGTCATAAGTGGAGTACTTGAGTTTACCATTGTTGAGCTTTTCATGAAGAAGGTTATAGGATGGCCTTCTTGCTTAGAGCAAATTCCAATGTTGGAAGCGTCACAACTGACTTCGAATACTTGATCAAAGTTTGGAAGGGCTAACAGGCGCTTCAGTCAAACATTTCTTCAACTGCTCAAAACTTTTTTGCGCTTGCTCTGTCCATTGGAACTTGTCTCCTTTTATGCAATCTGTAATGGGCAGCAACGGAGCTAAAACTTTTTATGAACCTTCTATAAAATGAAGCTAATCCATGGAAGCTCCTGACATCATGGATTGACTTTGGGATTGGCCAACTGTTGATGGCTTCCACCTTGCTTGGGTCAACTCGAATGCCTTCAGTGATGATGTAACCCAGAAAAGTCACTTCATTGGTTAAGAAAGAACATTTTTGCAGATTGGCATAGAGTTTTTGTTCGTAGTGTCTGGAGCACTTGTCGAAGGTGTTCTAAATGCTCCTCTTTGCCTTTGCTGTAGATCAAAATATCGTCAAAGTAGACTACTACAAATTTTCCAATGAAGGTCGAAGTACTTGATTCATCAGGCGCATGAATGTACTTGGGGCATTAGATAAACCAAAGGGCATCACAGTCCATTCATATAGACCATCTCTGTTTTGAAAGCAGTCTTCCATTCATCTCCAGTTTGATCCTAATTCAATGGTATGGCTACGAAGATCAATCTTGGAAAAGATATTGGCACCATACAGCTGACGCAGGTCATCAAGTCTTGGTATTGAAATCGATACTTGATGGTAATCTTGTTAATAGCTCGACTATCAACACACATTCTCCAACTACCATCCTTCTTAGGTACTAAAATCAGGACAGCACAAGGGCTAACGCTTTCTCGTATCAACCCTTCTTCAAGAGTTCTTCAACTTGACGTTGGATTTCAGCATGCTCCTAGGACTCATTCTGAAGCTGCCTGTTGGGAATGACTGCTCCAGGAATAAAGTCAATGGCATGTTGGATGTCTCGCATTGGTGGTAGTCCATGAGGAATTTCTTTGGGCACAACATCAGGAATTCAGCTAGCATGTGTTTAACTTCTCCTGGAAGAACGGTTTCTTCATTTGATTCAAACAGTAGAACAAATCTCATGTTCTGAGCTTCCTCTGTTGTTACCTTGAATTGTTCTTTTGTCACCAAGGTCACCGTGGTCTAGATTCCTTCTTGCTTTCATTAACTTCACTTGGTGATAGAGGAGTTAACTTGACTTTTACTCCATCCTTGACGAAGGAGTAAGTGTTAGTATAACCATCATACAAGGCACGACGATCATATTGCCAAGGTCTACCAAGGAGAAGGTGACATGCATCCATAGGAATAACATCACACCATGCTTGATCTTGGTACTTTTGATCGATGGAAAAGGTCACAGGGCAGTTGAGAACCCTCACTTCACTACCTTTGTTGAGCCACTGTAAATTATATGGATGTGGATGGTTTTGTGTTGGCATCTTCAATTTCTCCACCATGTAGTTGGACACTACATTTTCACAGCTTCCACTATCAATGATAACATCACAGACCCTTCCTTGTGAAGTGCAACGAGTATGGAAGATATTATGCCTTAGCCATGGTTCTTCTTTTGCTTGACATTGTGTGTAAGCTTTGTCGAATCACTAAGGATTCTCCATGATCAGCTGAGCTCTTCATCATACACTGGCTCTATTCCTCTTCTCCTTCAGGTTCTTCCTGGATCTTCTTCTTGTTCAGTTCCTTCATAAGCTTCTCCTTTGATGATGGTAATGGTTCTCCTGGTTGGGCAATTGGAGGCTATATGACCAAAACCTTGGCATTTGAAACATTTGACGGCCTTGGTTTTGTTTTCGGTGGTGATGGGTTTGGGTGGAGGTTTGCCTGAGTCCTGGGTTTATCTGTGGTGTTTTGCGGGCATAGGAAGGATTTTCATGGAGGAAAAGTTCTATAAGAAGATCTTTTGGGTATTTGTTTCTCCACTCTTATGGCTAGACGATAACATCGTCTAAGGACCAATATTGTTGGAGCTAACTGGATGGACAATGTCGTGTTTAGTCCCCAGATAACGAGCTATTGTTTGCTCCTCCCTTTCTTGGATGTCACACTTCATCATCAACTTCTCAAATTCTCATGTATCTTCTAGACAAGTTCTTCGAAGATTCTCCAGTTGAATGAAATTATCTTGATAGTAATGAGAAGGCAAGAACTTTCGAGTTAGTTTCGCAATTTCTCCCATGTCTTGATCTTGCTTTTCCCTTTCTCGTTCACGCTTTTAAGATTCTCCCACCAAATGGAAGCGTGCTTCTTTAACTTCCAATGATCTTCACCTTCTTTTCTTCTGATCTCTTTGTATTCAAATATTCGCTCAACAGTTTGAAGCTAATCAACGAACTCATCTGGTTGAAGTTTCCCTTCAAAATCTGGAATCTCTACCTGATGTCGTCATGTCTAAAGGGTTGTCTTTGTGGACGACGACTTCTAAATGATGATGCATCACTACTAGATTCATCATTGTCTGATTGCATGTGATGTGCTTCTAACAGAGCTTGCTGTGCATTGAAGTTCCTGTAGCTGTTGGATTTGTCTCCTCATTTCTTCCATTTGAATTTCTCCAGAGTTGCTTCGTTTTGTCTTCTTGGAGGCATTTTAGATGTAGGGAAAAAAATTTGTGAAGTACCAGGTTACTTGAAGATTATAGTTTTGTAATTAGAACACAGGAAGTTCCCAGGAAGAGAGGTGGCGCTAAGCGTCCTTAAAAGCAAGTCTTCTTAGGACCTTTCCTGAAATGTACCTTTTACAATCCCACAATTTCTTTTCCAATAACAAATTCTTTTTGTGGAAGATTGATTAAAGGGGGTATAGAACATCCTAAATTTATAAGAATTTGGTACTTTACAAAAAGGTGTGGGGGCCAAAAATTACAATTTATGAACTTTGGAGGGCAAAAATGTAATTTTGGAAGGCTAGGTAAAATTCTAAAAATTAGGGGTAAAATGGTAATTTTTGAGAAGTAGGGGTAAATGGTAATTTTTGAGAAGTAAGGGTAAAAAGGTAATTTTCAAAAGTTGAGGGTCAAAATTGAAATTTTCAAAAGTTCAGGGACTAAATTACAATTGTCAAAAAGTTAAGAGACTAAACTGCAATTTTATGAAACTTCTGCTGACTAGGCTGTTGACGTGGCTCTTGGTGACACGTGGCAGAAGTTGAGTGGATGATGTGTCGCTGACTAGACACAGTAGGCTGATGTGGCAGATGACGTGGTCGTCTTCTACCTCTGATTTTCCTTGATAATTCCGGCGGCGGCTCACGTGGTCCACGTGGCTCACGGTGGTTCTGCAACTCAGGACTTCCTGGCAAAATTCCGAAGACCGTGGCGGCACGTGGAGGCTCCGTTGGCCGTGAAACTTGCTACCCAAAGGTTTTTCGACCTCCACGCAATGGCGGCGTTAGTTTTGCGAAAAATGGCCGTAAAGTGGAGTTTTGGAGGGGCAGCCTTGGTGCACTTAAAACACCACCAAAAACTCAAGCTTTCCGTTGATTTCTTCACTCAAAACTCAACTCCGGATAGAAACCTTGCTCTGAATACCAAAATGGCTCAGAAACAAGAGAGAAAACTCTCACAAACTCAAATTATTCTTAAACTCAATGATGATATTACATAAGGTAGTTGGCCCTATTTATAGTGATTAAGGAACCAAGGATGATAAGAAAAAGCTGGAATGATAAGGATGCAATGAATCAACAACAAACATCTTGAAATAAAATTCAAACAACTTACAAAAATAGTCAAAAAAATGGGCTCTTCACATGGATGGTGGTTGGTGGTGGTGCATGCATGGTCCTAAGTGGGTTGGTGATGATGCATGCATGGTCTAGGTTCCTCAAAGAGTGTTAGGGTGTTTGAAAATTTGGGTGTTGAAATAATATTGTTGTTTGATTTTTATAACTATACAATTTGCAAAATTAAAATTCTCCTAAAAAAATTAAAGAGACTATCATTTAAAGAAGTGTTGAACCTGTAAACTAGTACATAGGTTTCTACATCCTGTTTATGTTTTTTTGTTGAAATTCTACATCTTCTTTGTGTTAATAGATAAAGGCACAAGTGAATCTAGGAGTTTGAAAATCTAGAGTTATTGGTAATAGATAAAATTTTATCAACCCTTGGTTTCTATAACAAGACAATTACAAAATTGAAATTCTCTTCAAAAACATTTTAGAGGCTCTCAACAATAGGTGAAGTCAAAGATTTTGACCTTCTCACAACTTTAATATTTCCCATTTCTTTACCACTTTAAGAGCATTATTGCATTTCCTGAACCTTCACTTGTCTGAATATACAACTACAATTTCAGCACGGATGAACATGACCACGACAAAAAACAAAACACTCATCGAATCTAATATGAGTGCTTTCAAGTGTTGAGATGGAAAGTATGCCAAAGATGAACACCTAAGTACCTTATCATTACATTCTACAAAAAAAAAATCCCTCAATTTTAATCTCTCATAGAAGTTCACGGATAGAAACTAGAAACTAGAATAATAAGCTTATTATGTATCATCCTATCTAAAAATCCAACAGTGAATGGCACTGTTGTCTTTCATAACATAAACTAGAAACTACTTTATTCCTAAACACCAACCACTCCCAAAAACAGGAGTCCGGGGGAAACACAACTACTTCCATATTTTTTTTCGTTAAAATCTACAATTTTAGCTTTTTCCATTCTTTCAAACCTACACGGCCACGCCAGTGCCGCCAGATGCAAAAACTACAAATGTTGTCCTGTCGCCCCAATCCGTAAGAGCAATAAATCTCCCAATCTTTTCGCATAGATATGAATCTTGTTGTTGAGTCAAGGATGTTGCAAGAACGCATGCATGCTTGTAAAGAGGCAGTGGAGTTTGTTTTAGAATCAATAAGAGATGGAGACAGAGCTCTTCCCGCATACCAGAACAAGTTTGTTATTTGGTGAGGGTAATTAATCAATTAATGGCATTGTCAAAGAAAGGGGCGCTTTTTGAAGCTAAGAATGAGATGGGAGGAGAGTGAGAGAAGTGATGAGGTAGAGGTTGGTGAAGAGAAAGAAATGATCATGTCATGTATAAAAATTTGCAATTAGGTTCATGTAGTATATAAGATTTTTTTAAATCAGGTCTTTATTATTATAAAAATAAAATATTTCATGAATATTTTATTTCTATTTTCTCTTCATCCTCTCATGAAAATGGAATATTTCATAAATACTACATATCAAGTTCCAAAATTAACATAGTAATTGTTTGGTCCCAAGTCCAAAACACAGTATGCTTTGCTCCTTCCTCTGTTCCAATAGGCATGAGTTTCTGAGAGTCATTGCTTTCTTTGCATGTGCTTCCAATACCAAAAATTGCTTGACCATCATCTAAACCATGAAGTAATAATAGGATAGGAAGATTTAAAGAAAATAGATGATAGTCAAATGAATAAAAATCACTATTTAATCTAAAGATTAAAAATAATGTCACATTATTTCAGTAGAAGTAAAAATAAGGTGAAAATTTTATAAAGAAGATTGATATGTAATCGGAGTTCGATCCTCACTTATGGGAATTGAACACACTTTATGGCAAGCTGTTTATTCTTTGAAAGAGCTCAAGCGGTGAGGGGATTAGTCATTGCCATCATGTGGATACCCTGATTTGAATCAAAATTTTGATCATTTATTTTTTCTTGTTTTCAACTTTGTGAAAAATCGAGCCTAAATGCGAGGGACATTACTTGGAAGTTTCACCACTTGATGGACATATACTTGGTATGAGAAATCACTAGCAAGACTACCAATTCCAAAGACCACCAATTCCAAGTTCTTATACGAGTTTCAATTTTCTAATTGAAGTGACTATTTTGCATAATTTTCTAACTTAGAAAATGGGTTAGAAAACCAAAAAGATATGGATCATGCGAAGTATTATAAACCATACATTTTTTCTTTAGAGTTATCATCACTGCATGAAGTCAAAAGTTATGCTTCATTTATTGGTTGTATTTTCTTTGGTTAGATTAGATGCAATATAAAGATAAAGACATAACATGTTTTTTCTACATGGTTTCTTCTATAACCATTTTGAGAGATTTATTGCCTGTATTTTCTTAGCTTAGATGTGAATGTGATACAAAGATAAAGACATACAATATGTTTTATTCTAGAGAGAGAGAGAGAGTTATGACATATAGATAAAGTACTCTTTTTTATCTCTTGAAGGTGAAGTTCATAATTATAATAATTTTTCATAAAAATGATATTTTAATAACTTATATGTTAAATATAATTAAAATATTACAATTTACCATTAATTATGATGTATAAATATGTCATATGATATTTTTTGTCATTTAAATTAATGAATTAATAACAATATAATTGTAACAAATTTCATATATCTGTGACAATTTTATAAATAAAGATGTCAAATTGCACTAAATTTAAGAGGAGATAGTGTACTTTTTTTTTTAGAGTTGCAAGAATTTTAAGGTCACCTTTCAGATCTTTCTTGTATGAGTGTATGTCACTTTTTTTGGGTGAGATGTCATATCGGTATTGGTATTGGGTGAAATGTGACCGTAAAATGAGTCATATATATTAATAGATTAAATATATATATATATATATATATATATATATATATATAACCTTAGGTTTCCCAAATTATACAATTTTTTTAAGGGGCGAAATAGATTTTTGTTTTTGGGTGAAACGAAATAGATTTTTCTACTTATATATCTTCATTTGTATTTTTAATTTTTATATTTTCTTTAATTTTTTATTTGATTTCTTAAGTTATCAATTGTCTTCAATCTCATCTTAATTGCTTTTCCGTCAAGAAAACGTTGTTGTGACATGAGAAAAATTGACTGAATATTAAGTTAAAGACCATTTAATTTGTAATAATTACCTATAAAAAGACCATTTGTAACCTAAGAGATCAAAATGAAAAAAGGGTATAAATATTAAAAAAAATAAAGATGGGAGACCAAAAATTCTTTTTGCCATTTAATTAACACAGTTTCAATTCCATTTTAAATATAAAATAATTAATTTAAAATAATCAGTATTATTTAGGATTATTATTTAATATCTGTAAGTTATTAGATACTTTGGCATTTTAAATATTTGTTGTTATAGTTAACGATATATTTTGATAAAAAAAATTAAAAAGCGAAACAGTTAGGAATGTCATTTTTTCTTTATGCAATATGTGCATTATCTCAATTATGCATGGAGTAATCTTTGTAAACTTTTTTTTATCAAAATATAATTTTCCGTTTTCATTTTTTGATTTCAGTTTATCTCTCAATATTTTTGAAAAAAATGGTAAAATATATAAAATTTAGTTTTTATTTTTAATTTTTACTATTTCCTTTACAAAATTTTAAAAATAGAAAATTAATTGAAAATTATTTTCTAAACCCAAATAAACTTTTAGGTTGAGGGAAAAACGCGGTCCAATACAAGGATATGATATTGATAACTTGTGCTATATCAATATTTTTTATTAGTTATGTGAGAGGACAATTATTTGAGAGAAAATTAAAAAAAAATTTAAAATACAAGGAATCAAACTAATAAATTGAGTAAATATAATGAATTGAAAAACCTATTTTTCCTTTTTATGTTCCAACCATCACAAATCGAATTCTTATTAACTGTTGCTTCTTATGTCATTTTCATCTTTATGTGGTATGCGCATTGGGGGCATATCATATGAGAGGTGGTTTACTATGTCAATTTTACCAAAAAGCAGTGGTCCAGGGGCGAACACAACTACTTACGTATTTTTTTTTTCTCGTTTAAAATCTACAATTTTAGCTTTCTCTATTCCTTTCTAACCTACACGGCCACGCCACTGCTGCCAGATGCAAAAACTACAAATATTGTCCTGTCCCCCAATCCGTAAGAGCAATATAATCTCCCCAGTCTTTTCGCATAGATATGAATCTTGTCGTTGAGTCAAGGATGTTGCAAGAAGCTGCGCATGCATGCTTTGTAAAGAGGCAGTGGAGTTTGTTTTAGAATCAATAAGAGATGGAGACAGAGCTCTTCCCGCATACCAGAAGAAGTCTGTTATTTGGTGAGGGTAATTAATTAATTAATGGCATTGTCAAAGAAGGGGCTTTTTTTTAAGCTAAGAAAGAGATGGGAGTAGAGGTTTGTTAAGAGAAAGAAATGATCATGTCAGGTATAGTGGTGACAGTGCATTAGCAGTGAAGGAAAAGTAAAGGGAACAATTTGAAGGATATTCTGCAAGGAAAACTCAATCATGTGTAAGATTAGATTTCTACAGAAACATATATTAATTGGAGAATTTTCTTCTTTTTTTTTGGTCAAATAGTTGGAGAAAACTTGAACGTGGTGGGAAATCTTCCAAGGGTGGCTTGGACCTGTTCTGGGCCAATGCATTGATTAATCGCCCAAAGGAATTGTCACATGGAAACCACAGTTTATGTATGGGATCAAAAGAAGTAAAAGTATTTCGACGGAAAAAAAAAAAAAAGAAGTAAAGGTAGGATCAAAAGAAGTAAAAGTTTCAGAACAAAATAAAAAAAAAGAAAAGAAAATGATAGAAACAAAAAAAAAAATCAGTGGGAAGCTGAAATTTTAAGAAAGGAAAGTTGAATTACAACAAAGCGTCTTTTTCTCCCTGGATTGGTCTTTTCTGAGGTGAGCACGGTAGAAAATAAAAAGAAAAAATATCTTAATTATTAATGTAAAAATTAAAGTTAAAATCCCACATGCATAACAACTCAAAAATTCATTAGAATTTATTCTTCTAGTTTTAATGAAGGATTGAAATTTTTTACTTTTCTTTCTCAAATAAATTATTATTTTAGAATAAGAAAAAGGTTCTTAGTTTAGAAGGTTCAAATTATGCTCATAAAATAATCATTTTCCAAGACATGCATATACAGAATAACATTTGTTTATTCTGCTCAAAGGTCAGCCTCAACCCTAATAACTAATAAATCCACTAAAGTCGAAAAGCAACATAAACTCTTTCCTTAGTATTAAGGGTGAAATAAGTCATGCTAAGCTAGACTTTAATTTAAATAGGTTGAACCTATATTTTTAAAAAATAGTATGAGCTTAAGCCTATTATATGGCTTTAGCCCCGATATGGCTTAAAGCCTATTTAGAGACCTATTTTGTTATAAAATATTTTGAAAAAAAACAAAACATCTACTCTTATATAAGCCAAAATACTACTAAATATGTTAGAAACATATATTTTTAAATAGATTAAAATACTCTTATTATCATTAAATATTTAAATAATAATAATATAAGTAGATCAACTTATTAGGCCCAATAGGCTATTTTTATTGCTTGAGCTAACTGATAAGCTAAAATGACATTTTGAGAAGCTTTAGCCTAACTTATTTACTGAATAAGCTAAGCCAAACTAGGTCAAATAAGCGAGGTCAAAGGCATCTGACGGGCGTCTAACCTACTTTTACCCCTTCTCTATATACAAACTTGGAGAAAATCCATTTATAAGGATTTACTAGAAGCAAGAAAGAAAGGAATTTAGGGAGAGAATGGACTGAAAGAAAAATGGCTTACTTGAATATTTTTTAAAAAATTAATTTTAAGATAATACTTTATTAAAATTGATTTTTTTGTCATTAATTTTATTGGAAATACCTTCTATATATTTTTCTAAAACAATAGAAACTATATATTATCTTTTTATTTTTTCTTAGAATCTTATGAAAACAATTTTTAAAAATTTAGGATGTGAATTTTCTTTGAAATAAAGAACAAGCATTTTGTGGTCAAAATTAGTGCAAACAAATATATTCAAAAAGAAAAATTGTTGTGATTTTGAAAAAAAAATCTACATGTAAGACCTCCTATGTCAATAGTTGTTAAAATAAATAACTCATAATATTCTGCACATAAACCTCCAAAGAAAAACATAAAAAATTATCCTAAATTTATAAATTTGTATATCATAATTCTTTGAATAGTCCAACTCAAAATGGAAATGATATTACTGTCGGAAGTTTCATCACTTGATTGATATATAACTGGTGAGAAATTACTAGAAAGACTAACAAGTCTGTAAACTAGCTTCAATCTTCCAATTATATGATGTGACAAATAAGTTTAATTTTCTAACTTAAGAAATAGGTTTGAAAACATAAAAGATGACAACGAACCATGCCCCAAAAGAAGAAGAAGAAAAAATGTGGTGGTTTTTTAAATATCTTTCTCTATTTAGAAGCCAAATGTTACATGTACAACTTTAGAAAAGATGCAGCTCATAATATTCTACATTTAAACCTCTAAAGTTTCGACAAAAAAAAAACATAATTCTATAATTCAAATAGTAATTTGTACATAATAAATTTCTAAAAAGTGGGGCTACACTTCGAATTCTCACCACCACTTGATTGATAAATTATTGGTGAGAAATTCCTAGACAAACTAATAATTCCAAGTCCTTCTCCAATTTCAATTTTCCAATTAGATGTGACTAATCTACTTAACTTTCTAACTTGAGAAATGGTTAGATTACATAAAGAGTGATGTTATATGAAGCATACTATTCAATGTTGTTGACGACACACTATTCAATTCATCGTTGAAAGATTTATGCTTTTCATGAAATATTTTGTATATTCTTTTATCCAATTTCACAGTTTTAAGCGTGTATCACGACCTATTGAGTGTGTTAAATTCATGGTAGAGCAGAGGAAATAATAATATGTATTTCTTGAGATGTTTTATTTCTTAGATATACAATGAGGTAATCCTATCTACAAGGAAAAGATAAAATCTCATTTTTATAAGATACTTATTATTTTATACCATCATATACTTCTATATTTTATAAGGTTATGAAATTGTTTCAAATTTTCATAAAGATAGATAAGAGCATAAGCAACTCTTGCGATAGGAAAATCTTAAATTATTGGTCACATAGGCTGTGTTTGGTTTGTGTCCCAGGACATAATAGACGTCGTATATGATTTTTGGTGGGAGCGGTGGGGATGAAAATTTTTTTTGTCTAAGAGATAAAAATTTTTTGTATTTCTCCTCCAAAAAGTAGACACGAGACGGAGAATTTAACTCCTTAGATAGCAACCTTCGGTGGTGGTCTAGCCATGGCAGCAATTGCGATCTTCTCTCCTACGTCAACCAAACACGATCCAAGACAATATTTTTATGTCTTCTTCTCCATTATCCCTATATTTCTATCTCTATTGCTATAGGAAACAAACGCTACCATATAGAACATCAACCCTCAATTTTGGATAACGATGTTCCAATACCTCTTTTGAGGTAGACACCTTACACCTCAAGAGAGAAATTATGGGAGGATGGTGAGAGAAAATAAGTGGAGAATATTAAATAATGTGGGTCCCATATGTTTTAACAAAAAGATGTTAGGGTGTTTGAAAATTTAGGTGTTAAAATAATATTGTTGCTTGATTTTTATAACAATACAATTTGCAAAATTAAAATTCTCCTAAAAAACTTAAAGAGGCTCTCATTTAAAGAAGTCTGAACCTGTAAACTAGTACATATATAGATTTCAACATCTTTTTTTTTTTAGTCTGAATTTGTACATCTTCTTTGTATGGATAAATAAAGGCATAAGTGAATCTAG
Organism: Dalbergia oliveri; assembly: GCA_030441495.1. Classification (NCBI taxonomy): domain Eukaryota; kingdom Viridiplantae; phylum Streptophyta; class Magnoliopsida; order Fabales; family Fabaceae; genus Dalbergia; species Dalbergia oliveri. Next base: position 22,793,597 of record JAMLFY010000010.1, read on the forward strand.
GAGATTGAAAATCTAGAGTAATTGGTAATAGATAAAATTTTATCAACCCTTGGTTTCTATAACAAGACAATTACAAAATTGAAATTCTCTTCAAAAACATTTTAGAGGCTCTCAACAATAGGTGACAGTCAAAGATTTTGGGCTCCTCACAACTTTAATTATTTCCCATTCCTTTACTACTTTAAGAACATTATTGCATTTTTTGAACCTTCACTCTTCTGAATATACAACCACAATTTCAGCACGGATGAACATGACCATGACAACAGAACAAAAGACTCATAGAATCTAATATGAATGCTTTCATGTGTTGAGATGGAAAGTATGCCAAAGATGAACATATAAATATCTTATCATTACATTGTACAAAAAAAATCCCTTAATTTGAAAAAACAGTGGTGGTGGTGGTGGGGGGGGGGAACACAACTACTGACGTATTTTTTCTCATTTTAAATATATAGTGTATAAGATTTTTTTGATCAGCCCTTCTTTATCACTATAAAAATGAAATATTTCATAAATATTTTATTTCTATCTTTCTCTTCACCCTCTTATGAAAATAGAATATTCTATAAATATTACGTATCAAGTTCCAAAATTAACATAGTGATTGTTTGGTCCCCAATCCAAAAACAGCAGTGCTTTGCTCCTTTCTCTGTTCCCAATAGGCATGAGTTTCTGCCCAAGTCAATTGCTTTCTTTGCATGTGCTTTCAATGTCAAAACTAGCTTGACCATCATCTAAACTACAAAGCAATAATAGGATAGAAAGATTTAAAGAAATAGGTGATAAGTCAAATAACTAAAATCACTATTCAATCTAAAAATCACTATTCAATCTAAAGATTAAAAAATAATGTCACATTATTTCAATGAAAGTTAAAATAAGGTGAAATTTTTCATAAAGAAGATTGATATGTTATATTTTGATAATTTATTTTTTCTTGTTTTTAACTTTCTAAAAAATCCAGCCTAAATGCGATGGCCATTACTTGGAAGTTTCACCACTTAATGGATAGATACTTGGTATGAGAAATCACTAGCAAGACTACCAATTCCAAGTTCCTACACAAGTTTCAATTTTCTCATTTGATGTGACTATTCTACATAATTTTCTAACTTAAGAAATGGGTTAGAAAACAAAAAAAATGGATCATGCCAAGTATTATAAACCATACATTTTTCTATAGGGTTATCACTACATGAAGTCAAAAGTTATCCTTCATTTGTTGGCTTTTTCTTATATTAGATTAGATGTGATATAAAGATAAAGACATAACATGTTTTTTTACATGGTTTCTTCTATAACCATTTCAGAGATTTACTGCGTATATTTTCTTAGATTAGATGTGAAGTAATACAAAGATAAAGAGATACAATATGCTTTATTCTAGAGAGAGATTATGACATATAGATAAAGTACTCTTTTTTATCTCTTGAAGGTGAAGTTCATAATTATAATAATTTTTTATAAAAATGATATTTCAATAACTTATATGTTAAATATAATCAAAATATTATAATTTGCCATTAATAATCATGTACAAATATGTCATATGATATTTTTGTCATTTAAATTAATGAATCAATAACAATATAATCGTAACAAATTTCATATATCTGTGACAATTTTGTAAATAAAGAGTGTCAAATTGCACTAAATTTTAGGGGAGAGTAATTATTTTTAAGAGTTTATATTGAAAGAATTTTAAGGTCACCTTTTAGGTTTTCCTTGTATGAGTGTATATCACTTTTTTGGTTGAGATGTCATGTCAGTATCGGTATTAGATGAGATATGACCGTAAGACGAGTCATATATTAATGAATTAAATATATATAACCTTAGGTTTCCGAAAGTATACAAATGTTTGATGGGCGAAATAGATTTTTGTTTTTCGGTGAAACGAAGTAGATTTTTCTCCTTATCTTCATTTGCATTTTTAATTTATATATTTTCTTTAATTTCTTAAGTTATCAATTGTCTTCAATCTCATCTTAATTGCTTTTTCAAGAAAACGTTGTTGTGCATAAGAAAAATTGACTGAATATTAAGTTAAAGACCATTTAATTTGTAACAATTACCTAAAAATAGACCATTTGTAACATAAGAGATAAAAATGAAAAAAGGGTCTAAATATTAAAAAAAATAAAGATAGGAGACCAAAAATTCTTTTTGCCATTTAATTAACACAATTTCAATTCCATTCTAAATATAAAATACTTAATTTAAAATGATCAGTATTATTTAGTATTATTATTTAATATTTTTAAGTTATTAAATACTTTGGCATTGTAATATTTTGTTTTTATAGTTACAATATATTTTGATAAAAAATTATAAAGAGAAACAGTTAGGAATGTCATTTTTGTCTTTATGCAATATGTGCATTATCTCAATTATGCGTGGAGTAATCTTTGTCAATGAAAAACTTTTATTTTTGCAGAAAATAATTTTTCATTTTCATTTTCTGACTTCAGTTTATCTCTCAATATTTTATAAAGAAAATAGTAAAAATTATAAAATTTAATTTTCACTTTTCAGTTTTTATTTTTAATTTTTACTATTTCCTTTACAAAATTCTGAAAACAAAAAATAGATTGAAAATTATTTTCTAAACCCAAACAAACTCTTAGGTTGAGGAAAAGACTGTAGTAGTATAGAATATGATATTAATAACTTGTGCTACATCAATATTTTTCATTAGTTACGTGAGAGAACAATTATTTGAGAGCAAATTAAAAAATTTTAAAATATAAGAAATCAAATTAACAAATTAAGTAAATATAATGAATTGAAAAACCTATTTTTTCTTTATTTTCCAACCATCAAAAATCCAATTCTTATTAACTGTTGCTTCTTACGTCATTTTCATCTTTATGTGGTATGCGCATTGGGGGCACATGATATGTGGGTGATTTATTATGAGAGGAAGAGGAAAAAATCTTGGATCGTATAATCATACATTGATAATCGACATTAAAAGTTAGGGTAAATTACACTTACCTTCTCTTGAAATTTGTGAAAATGTAACTCATATCCCTTCTGGTTGTCTAACTTATACTCATGCCCATTTGCTTGTCAAATTTTAAGTATTTAAATTACACACACACCCTCACTAATAAACCGTTAGTAAACTTAATAGAATGATATTTTTGTGATATTAACTGTTCATAATTAATCAAATTTCAAAAATACCCTTAAACTTAACAGAATGAGCAAGGGTATTCTTATAATTTTATTAATTAAAAATAATTAATATCATAAAATGTCATTACTTTAAGTTCCTAATGGTGTTCTGTGAATGAAGGATGTGATTATAATATAAATACTTAAAATTTGACAAGCGATAAGGTGCGAGTGTAGGTTGGACAACTAGAAGGGGTGTGAAATGCATTTCCATAAACGGGGAGATGAGTGTAATTTACCCTAAAAGTTATGATAATTAATATTGATATGCTCATTTAAAAAAGTCACACTACTTTATGTTTTAATCTTGTAATGTCTTAGGTTCATGTGTCCTTGAGTAAGTCTAGCACAATCTTTAGATACCCCATAACCCCCAGTATGCTGGAAACCATGTAGATGATGAAGTCTGCAATATTTTGTAAAACAAGCTCACTATAGTGAGAAATCTTTGCTGTAGCGATCAAGCGCCAAGTCATACTTGCTCCAGTGAGTAAGGGGTTTAGCAGTTTCCTGCAGTGACCGACACGACAGACATTCAAAACAACGAGTTTCATTTAAATGACTCTCTCCCTATATAAACTCTCTCCATACGCGTTTTATGCCCAAAATTCGAACCCTAATAACTTTTTCAACTCCTTCTTCTATTTCCTCACTCTCTTCCCCACTCTATCTTACCTCGTCCAAGCTCCAAGGTGAGGATTTAGCTTTGGTTTATGATAGATTCCTCTCCTCTCTTAATCCTCCATGTCATGGGTGTTGTTGTTTCTTTATTGTTGTCAAGTTTGAGTACTCTCTCCATCCAAAAATTAACATAGTGATTCTTTGGTCCCAAGTCAAAAAGTAGTAGTGCTTTGATCCTTCCTCTGTTCCCATTAGGCATGAGTTTCTGTCAAAGTCAATTGCTTTCTTTGCATGTGCTTCCAATACCAAAAATAGCTTAACCAACATCTAAACCATAGAGTAATAATAGGATAGTAAGATTTAAAAAAAATAGATGATAAGACGAATAAATAAAAATCACTATTCAATCTAAAGATAAAAATAGTCACATTATTTCAGTTAAATAAAAATAAGGTGAAAATTTTTATAAAGAAGATTGATATGTAATATTTTGATCATTTATTTTTTCTTGTTTTTAACTTTTTGAAAAATCCAGCCTAAATGCGAAGGGCATTACTTGGAAGTTTCACCACTTGATGGATATGTTCTTGGTATGAGACATCACTAGCAAGACTACCAATTCCAAGTTCTTACATTGAATTGACTATTCTGCATAATTTTATAACTTAAGAAATGGGTTAGAAAACAAAAAAGATATGGATCATGCCAAGTATTATAAACCATACGATTTTTCTTTAGGATTATCACTACATGAAGTCAAAAGTTATCCTTCATTTATTGGCTGTATTTTCTTAGATTATATTAGATGCGATATAAAGATAAAGACATAACATGTTTTTTTCTACAAGGTTTTTTCTATAACCATTTCGAGAGATTTATTGCCTATATTTTCTCATATTAGATGTGAATATGATACAAAGATAAAGACATACAATATGCTTTATTCTAGAGAGAGAAAATTATGACATATAGATAAAGTACTCTTTTTTATCTCTTGAAGGTGAAGTTCATAATTATAATAATTTTTCATAAAAATGATATTTTAATAACATATATGTTAAATATAATCAAAATATTATAATTTGCCATTAATAATCATGTATAAACATGTCATATGATATTTTTTGTCATTTAAATTAACGAATCAATAACAATATAATTGTAACAAGTTTCATATATCTGTGACAATTTTATAAATAAAAGGTGTTAGATTGCACTAAATTTAATAGGAGATAGGATAATTTTTTTTAGAGTTTTTATTGCAAGAATTTTAAAGTCAGGTCTTCCTTGTATAAGTGTATATCGCTTTTTTTGGGTGAGATGTCATATCGTATCGTATTGAGTGATATGTGACCATAAGACGGATCATATATATTAATAAATTAAATATATATAACCTTAGGTTTCCAAAATTATACAATTTTTTTGAGGGGCGAAATAGATTTTTGTTTTTGGGTGAAACGAAATAGATTTTCTACTTATATATCTTCATTTGCATTTTTAATTTATATGTTTTCTTTAATTTTTTTATTTGATTTCTTAAGTTATAAATTGTCTTCAATCTCATCTTAATTGCTTTTCCGTCAAAATATTAAAAAAAGGGTCCAAATATTAAAAAATAAAGATAGGAGACCAAATATTATTTTTACCATTTAATTAACACAGTTTCAATTCCATTCTAAATATAAAGTACTTAATTTAAAATAATCAGTATTATTTAGTATTATTATTTAATATTTTTAAGTTATTAAATACTTTGGCATTTTAAATATTTGTTGTTATAGTTAACAATGTATTTTTATAAAATTTAAAATGAGAAACAATTAGTAATGGCATTTTTTCTTTATCCGATATGTGCATTATCTCACTTATGTTGCGTGGAGTAATCTTTGTCAATGAAAAACAATTTTGTTTTCAGAAAATAATTTTTCATTTTCATTTTCTGATTTCAGTTTATCTCTCAATATTTTATAAAGAAAATAATAAAAATTATAAAATTCAGTTTTCACTTTTTAATTTTTATTTTTAATTTTTATTATTTTTTTCATAAAATTCTGAAAATAGAAAATATATTAAAAATTATTTTCTAAACCCAAACAAACTGTTTAGTTGAGGAAAAGACTCTTCCTAGTACAAGGATATGATATTGATAACTGTGCTATCAATATTTTTCATTAGTTATGTGAGAGAACAATTATTTGAGACTAAATTAAAAAAATTTAAAATACAAGGAATCAAATTAACAAATTGAGTAAATGTAACAAACTGAAAAACCTATTTTTCCTTTTTATTTTCCAACCATCACAGTTTGAATTCTTCTTAGCTGTTGCTTCTTATGTCATTTTCATCTTTATGTGGTATGCACATTGGGGCATATCATAGTGAGAGGAAAAATTTTAGGTAGTGGAATCATATATGGATAGTTAAAAATAACAATTAATTAATAATTATTAATATTATATATCATTTAAAAAAATCACATAATTATATGTTTTAATTTTGATCATTCAAATAAGATCTAATGGTGAAGATTAACTAATCATTCTCATAATAAATCATCATTATATACTTTCAGTGCATTACCTCAATTGTTATATGATGCATTCCTTTTAATAAAAATAAATCAACTTTTGAAATTTTAATTTGTCTTGCCTTTGAAAAGTCAATATACCTAGCCACACAAAAAAGGAAAGTTTACCTTAGAAAGATATATTTTATTTTTTTTAACACATGGAAACTATTATAAAGTTTAGAAACTTACCACTTTAAGTATCTTTAATTAATGTTTTTAGGACACTATTTGGTAAAAGAATAATGTTTGGTGTATAACTAACTTTACAATAAATACAACACACCTTATCATTATTGGATGTGATGTATGATTCCGAATCATTCCACTAATTCATCAATTTAATAATGATAAAATATATTGTGCATTTATTATGCAATTCAATTGTACACCAAACATCACTCTTAGCAAAACCCTTACCAGAATAATAGTTATTTATTATGCTCAAAGGTCATCCTCAATCAACAGATCCGATAACTATAGTTTTGTCTATGATAATTATTTTCTGAAAACAAATCTAAAAATCTTTTCTTAATCATTTAGGATAATTTTTTTTCCAATAGTGGGTTGACCCATTTAATTTGCAGATAAAATGAATTGATTTGAAAATTATTTAATTTAAATTGTGGTTGCTTGGGTACCATAGATTTGTATGGTTATAGAACCCTCACTAGTTGGTCCAACAATAGATTGACACACGGAGTTAGTAATCCTTATCAACAATTTATTTTTTAAAATAAAAAGAAGAACTTAAAATAATAATAAATGTGTTAAAGATATAGATATGTATTTGTGTACAACTTAATGGTGTATGTAACCAAAAAAAAACTTAATAGTGTATTTTCCAAATCAAATCAATGAAAAAAAGATCCAAATACACCTGAAATTGAAGGAGCTCAAAAGAGCCATAATCTCATTTCATTCCCAATCTATAAACCCCAATACATTCTCAATCCAATATCTCTAATTTAAATCGATATCTCATAATCCACACTGCAATACCCACATCCTCATAATCCAAGATCTCCTAGCCTATCTTTTCTTTCGAACCTGTGTCCGTACATAGCAACCTGAATTAAAGGTGGCTGCTTGCTTGCTTGGTCCTGTGAGCGTGAAGGAGCTTATTTGCTTGCAGGGTATTGCCAACTGCTGCTGCTTCACGACGCGAACCGCATTGAAGCTGTTGCGGTGATTTTCGATGCGTGCTTGGTCTTCTTCAGATGGATTATAGCTCATGGATTGAGATTTGGGAATGAAATGGGGCTACGGTTTTTTTGGGCTCCTTCAATTTCAGATGTCTTTGGATTTGTATTTCCCTTTTTTTATCTGAATAATACAATGTATAATACTCATTTAAGTTGTATTCATGTACATATATACATTTAATACATGTATTGTTATTTTAAATTCTTATTTTTATTCTAATTTTTTATTTTAAAAAATAAATTGCTGACAGTGATTACTAACTCCATGTGGCAGTCTCTTAATGAGCAAGCTCAATCCAATGCTCTTGCTGCAAGCAACCACCAATTCAAATATGTTTAAGATTTTTCAAATTTGACTCAGCAAACTTTTCAAAGATAAATAAATTGGCTGGATAAGTTTGACTCGATTTGATAGATTCATAAGAGGACTAACAATTCCATGTCTTTGTACCAGTTTCAGTTTTTCCAATTTGATGACTAGCTTAGGTACTTAATTTTCTATTCTAACTTAGAAAATGGGTTAAAAAACATAAAAGATAACAATGAATAATCAATTTAAAAAAACGAAAAATTGTACTTTGCATTTTGAATTATAAGCCAAGTATGCTTTAATCTTTAAATTTTAAAAATGTACAATATGACTCTTCAAACTTTTATAAATATGTATTTTAATTAAAGTAAATGTGCTATATTCTCTAAATTTTGAAATATATATAAATTAATCTCCTAAATTTTCTTAAATATACAACTTGATATCATAAAATTTCTTATTAAAATTGTAATATTTTTATTAACAATTGATAAATAAAAATAATATAATAATCAATTTGTATATTCAAAATAGTTCAAGGGTCAAACTACATATTTTAAAAATATATAGTCTAATAAAATGCATATAATATATAATTCAAGAAATAAAGTGCAATTTCAATTCCTCTTAAAAAAATGAATTAAGTGCATGTATATTTAAATTAAATTTTTATAGACGCCATTAGAATTGAGTTAATGATAAAGGATTTGGATAACATACCTACATGAGATTATAAATTTAAAAATCATTATCTTCAAAATTTTGATATAATAGAAAGCAATAAGTTTTGTGGGATTATAACTGCTTGAATCCCGAAGTCATCCTTAAAATGAACTCTGCATTTTCTATATAGTAGATGTATCGTTATCCTTAAAAAAAGATGTAATTATTCTAAGTCCTTATAATTTTGTTCAATTTTTAATTAAGTTATTATAGTTAAAAATTTACATTGTAATTATATTCTTATATTGTAAAATATTTTTCAATCAAGACTTACCACTATAAAAATAAAATATTTATAAAATATTCCATTTTAATAAGAGGGTAAGAGATAGAAGAAAATGAAATGGAATATTTTAATTTTTATAATTGCATGGATCTAATTAAAAAATCTTAGATACTATAAAGCCTAATTATAAATTTTTAAATTATTAAAATCTAAATAAAAATTAAGTGAAATTATATAAACTTGTAAAATAATTAAATAAAAAATAAATAGAGGTGATCTAAAGATGAAGACGGGCAGTATATGTACTTGATGTTTTTGTCTTTTGCCCAAGCCGTATAATAAAATTATAAGGAAATTATAGCCATTATTAAGAATAACAATTTTAAGAAAATTATTGCGAAGTGGTTGAACCAACTTATGTTTGTATTAACTGAATTATATAAAAAATTAAATAAATTTGTGAAATTATTCAAAAGTTCGATCGTTGAAATACAAAAGAGATATTACTGTTGTAAGTATTCATGAAATCAAAAAGAACATATGGCTACATAGAGATATTATTATGTTTGTGTGTGTGACTTATCCAACCTTAATTTAAGAGTAAAAGGTTTATGACTATCCATTATTTTGTTGAAGTTTAAAAACTTGACACATAATTAAAACTAATGATATAATTTATAGGCTCAATTTTTTTTTATATGGCATTTTGATAATGAAATCACACCAATAAGATGTTTTGAGAAAATGTATGAAAATATGATGTTCTATTAAAGATCTCCCAAAGAGTATAACTTAATCATTATAACACATTAAAAAGATAAAAAATATATTTTTAAAGACAATAATCCTTCAAAGGAGGATTGTATATATTAAAAAAAATTAAAACTAAATCGCCAAGGTAGATTTATATATTAAAAATAATTTTTACAGTAGAATTTGCCAAAGGCAAGCATTTGTGGGCCTCACTTATTCTTGTCTTTGCTATAGAATTTGCCTACCATATTTTAATAAATTTTCTCATAATCCCATATCTAAGTAAATCATCCTCCAAAACACTATATAGAAATTAATAATCCTAACTTTTAATTACAATTATATAAAAATTTAAGATTAAATTCTTATGTTGGTCCTTAACAAATATTTCAGGTTAAGCTCTTCATGATTTGAAAATCTCTATATGATTCATCACTTTTCACAAAAAAGTGACACATTAGTCTTTTTGTGTTAACTGATCATTTCAATACTCATAAAAAATATATATGATGCATGACTCCTTAAATTATTGATGTGGCTCCTTACTTCATGATTTGAAGCCATTTCTGCTTCAAATATGTTAAAGCTATGAAGAAACTTGAAAAATGAATTAAGTGAAGCATTTAGCTTAAACCCATAAGTCAAGAAATCAAAATGTAAACATTTTGATGACAATAATTAGTAATATTTTATTTTGAATCTTAACAAGAACCAACTAAACTATTTAACAGGTCATGTGTGCCTCTTTTTAATCAAATATTGGAATGATGAGTTGACAAAGAGATTAAAACGTTCTCTTTTGTAAAAAGTGATAGACTACAGTACTTTTGAATCCCAAAAGACTAATTTATCTATCAAATTATTTGTTAGGGGCCAACTTGTAGATTTAATCTATGTTTAACTATATGCATTGGAAATATAAAATATTTTTACACTATTATCTAATTATATATTGTCACATTGGTAAATATAATTTATCCTCACATTCAATATTTGAAAATTATTTAAATAGAAGGATTTGATTTTATCACCATCATTATATTTAAATTAAACTATTAATATTTATAAAGGGAGTGAAGATTAGTGTACTTTGACACAATACCCAACCCTCTTTACTCTAAATCAAATTTATAATAAGGGTTGTATTATAATTATATTATATCATAATCAATTGCTAAACTAACATTTTATAACACATTATGTATTTCTCTTTTCCCTGTCTCACGTTTTGTGCCTTCACTTCCTTTAAAGTTTGTAAGTTGTTGAGATTGTTATATGACGGTAGAATATTTAGAATCTAGCGAGAATAGGCTATATGATGACATTTCAGATTTTAAATTCTCAAATAACTTTAAAGTGGTTTGTTGTGTTGTTTCCTTTTTTCTTTTTACAAGTGGTCAATAACCAAAGCTATGTTTCGTTGGAGTGGTAAAAATAAAGATAAATTTTTTCATATTGAATTTTATGTGCAACTTTAACATACTCAATCATTAAATTTACTTGATTTTCACCTTCCAACCAAACATATCTAAAAAGAAAAAAAGTAAAACCCTAACTTAGTCTTCTTTATTTCAAAAATCTCATACTAATTCCTCAAATTTCATAAATGTAACAAGCTAGTCCATCCGAAAATTATCATTTGAAGTCCCAAATCCTATGGCTATTCTTTTTTAATCTTATATTCTTGAAATATTTTTTTATTAAGCAATTAAGTTACTATTTAGGCTGACACCAGTTAGATACTGATTTAAATTTCTATTGAATTTTACAAAATATAATTTCACATATAAAAATCACATGTGTGATTTAGGCTATAGCCTAATGATTTAGTTGTTTCCTAACCCTTTAAATGAAAGATTGTGTATTTGAATTACACCATCCTCATTCCCCCAATCCCTAGGAAGAATAACTTTCCATACTCAGTTCCAAAATCAATTGATGTATTGAATAAT
>JAMLFY010000010.1:22805641-22916821 GCA_030441495.1 Dalbergia oliveri
CTCCTGTAGCATGACATGACGAAGGCTACAACTCCAAAAGCCACCAAGCAGCAAGAAGGAAGAACAAAAGAGGGGCCACAACTTGAGGCACTACACATGGGCCAAAAGCAAGCTACATGAGGTAAACATGAAGTAAATAAAAGAAAGACTTGTCAAATCACAAACAAACCTCCTTGCTGCATGCCACAGACTCTACACGGAATAGAGGATGAAAAACACTACATCAACATACCAGAACAACACGTCGATATAATGAGAGGAATCAGTCCAACAGATTATGAGTCTCCAATCTCAGATCACAATACAAATAAAAAAACTCATACCAGGAAAGCAATGCTAACAACAACCTCTTCGCTATTGCTCTCAAGACTTGGAAGGAAATTGTGAACAATTACTAGACCAATGCAAGGGATGGATGGTTCCTATCCAGAAAACATAAAATAATTTGTGATTTATGCATATAAATTATAGATTTGTAGTTTATTGAATTAAAATTGATTTCAATTTTACTAATTGTTTGATATGATAGTAAACATTTAAAAAAAATTTGCATTACTTTTCACCTTTAAATTTACTTTTATTGTCAGCTTTTATGATAAAATGTTATACTTTCTTAATTTACTTAACAATAATAATGTTATTCAATAAAATTTTCTTTACATTTGCTCGGTTCTACAAAAATTAGTAAAAAAAAGATTAAGTTCATATTCTTATATATTAATAATAATATTAATAAATATTAAAATATCAATAAGTGCTTATTTTTTTGGTTACATTATATGTTATCTTTATTAAAATATATGTTATGTATGTGTCTATGAATTCCATCTATTTTAGATATTAAAAAAATATGTTCAAGAAGCTCTATATGTTTTACACTATTTTTTCAATTGATGTACTTCCTCAAGATATTTTTCTTCATACTAAGTTATTTTTTTTATAAGGGTTACAGGTAACAATTGTTCATATTATTATTTTTGTCCTTGCATATAATGGATGATCAATATTCAATAATGATATATATGATCAAAAAAGGAAAACCAAAAAACTTCATTGATTGTTTAGTAATTTTTATTAAATTGAAAATTCTTAAAAGAGTAAATTTTAATCTTAAATAAAATATTTGATTTATTTTTTAAAAAAATTATTGATTAATCTTTAAAAATAATATCCGATTTTATTTAAGAAATATCATAGATTAGTTACTGATTTAATTTTTCTATTCTCCATCTAAATATTTAACCTACAAATTTCAGTTTCTAATTCATAAACTAATGTAATTATTATCTTTAATCATTTCATATTTCAGTTTTGTTTAATATTATTGTATAAAATAATATATCATTATTGTAACAAAGTATTTTTTTTAAATGTTATATACATATTTTAATTTCTTATGTGAACGTTTAAATTATTCGCTATAGATTTGCTTTTATTGCTTTGTGTAATTATAGAGAAATGTATTATCTTTATGTTAATATTACTAAAATGCTATATTAATTGCATATGAAAAATTCAAACGTCATTTATTTTTTAATTATTAAAAACCAAACCTAAATCACTTGAAATAGCACACTGATATAATTATTAGTTTATTTAAAATGAAATAATATATATATAATATTTTAAATGTAAATAATAAATATACAATACTTTAATAATATAGAATATTTTAAATACAGCTAACAAAATTTTAATTGATTTATATGGTTATATGAATTATATCAATTAATTTAACCGAAACATTACCATTTTAACCTTTATATTTAATTCTTGCAATTTATTAATAATATATTTAATTGATTTATATATTTATTTAAATTATCCCGTTTAATTTGACTTTATTTTGGTGTCACGTTTAATTAATCTTGCTAATTGCTCTATGTCATATCTTATGATAGAAACAACAAAAATTATTAATAGAGAAATCAGCATCTTAAATATAGCTATTATCTAGCTAAAAAAAGATTTAATAATTATTGTCCTTTTTAGTGCTCTTTAAATTGTGTAGCACCTAAAGTCATTTAGAATTGGATAGGACATTTTTATTCTATAAAGAACATATTCTCTCTTTTTGTTTTTTTGAAATTGATATATGTACACGATTCAATATGTGTAAATGAACAATAAACTAATTCATCATAGAAAAATTATTAATTTGAGGCTTATTTATAGATTAAAGCTTTAAAATGTAACTAAACAATAAATTAATTTATCACTAAACCTCAAAATATAACTTATCAATAAACTAATTTATTATAGACTTATTATTATTATTATTATTAATTTAAGGCTTATTTATTGACCATTTTATATGATTAGGATTATTCTATTTACATTTTGACCACCAAACATCTAGCCAAGTCATTTTTGAACATTATTGATAAAAATATAGCTTTAATTCTTTTATTTTCTTGAATACTTTTGTACTTTTATTTCTTATTCTTATTTCACCTTGCATAATAATACTCCTTATTTCAAAATTATTTTATACGTACACATGTGTACACATTGTTTGCCTTGCACAATAGTTCTTATTCAACAAATAATTTTAGTAATAAAGGCTCAAAGTGCATGGCTTTTCTTTTAAGAAGAGGAAGAAAACAATTTTCAATAATGGTGTATTTTATACAATAATAATAATAAATATAAGTCAAGACTATCATTAAATTATGAGAATTATATTTTTCAATATACATATATTTTGCCATAGACAATTATATATTATATTGTCAAGAATAACTTTAGCAAAATTGTTGAGAGTTCTTATAATTGTAGAGAATGAAAATATACAAACTAGACTAATACTTTGATTTATAATAAAATGGTCATTAAACTCCCTCAATAAAAGTTTTTTATTTTATAAATAGAATAATTCTCAAAATATTTTATTAATGCTCACATTTAACTTAACTTTTATTTTCATATTTTTTTATAAATATTTTTATTAAAATAATTTTAAAAATATAAACAAATCCGTGCAATGCACGGGGTTAAACTCTAGTGACAACTATATAATGCTAAGAACTTGGATGTAAATGCTTCACGCGATAAATACTCATGAATGCAAAGGTGAGGAGCAAGACATTTTAGTCACGATTGATTTCTTGAGCTTAAGAGCTAAACTCAAAGGCATCTTGTTTATATTATCAAACACGTGATAGCCAAATTTACATCTTAGTAGCTTACTTGGTGGTACAAACAACCACCAAAAGTCTTAAAACAACCATATGTTGTAAAAGGAGAATTTTTCCTATAAATACATTTCTCACGAATTTTAATACAACTACATACTTATAATTTGAACTCAAGGCCTCTTGTTAAGTTAGAGTAGCCCTCACCAACTTACCTATGCACTCATCGATAGTATGTGTTTGTAGAATAAGGGGCGTTTATTTGGGATTTTTTGGGTAAAAAATAACTTTTTGTACATTGAATATTTTTTTAAAATATAATCATAATATAAAAAAAATCAGTTTTCAATTTTTTTGGTAGAAGTTGAAAAAAATAGCTTATGAAAGGAATTAATTTTTAGCTTTTTTAACTATATATAAAATTTAAGTTCATTATCATTTTTTTAAATAAAAAATAAACGCAACCTAAATAGGAGAATAATATGCACTTTAAATTTTTTTTAAGTGCATGATAATATTATTTATTAAATATTTTAAGGTTAAATACATTCTTAAAACATATTTCACGGTTAAATTTAAAAAATATATATCTTTTTTAAAAAGAAAATTGCTTTTGCACATCTTCCAAACACTTAAATTAAGAAGTGGGATGTTAAATAATGGCATTCAAATCAATATTTGGTTAATTTGTAATCCTAAACTCTTTTTGGGTCTGAAATCCTTTGTCTTGTATGTTCATCGCATTGCCAAACTACTCATGTAGAGACCAAAAATAATGTAGACGACTAACGCAAATAAAACATGTATGGCATTTTCGCCTATACTAACCTTTTATTTTGGATAGCTACTGCGGACATTTCAATTTCTTAACAAGTTTTTCACTCGCGACTAATACATTATTAAGATTAGATTATTAAAACCAAGCAAAAGCGTTTTGTATGCACAGCATTTGATTATTAGTTCGGTCCTTGCATATGTCGATTTTTAATGACAAATTGGGCGGTGCATTAAGGGGAATCTAGTGGTGTGAGGTGGGTCGGTATAAGATTAATAATTTTTGGCTTGGCAAGGTAAGAATGAGAAGCCAGAAAACTTCACTCGCAAAAAACGTGCTTCATCATTGTGCAGAGCATTGTGCGTAAGTTCCGTCAAATAATTTATAAGATTAATAATTTTTGGCTTGGCAAGATAAGAATGAGAAGCCAGAAAACTTCACTCGCAAAAAACGTGCTTCATCATTGTGCAGATCATTGTGCGTAAGTTCCGTCAAATAATTTATAAGATTAATAATTTTTGGCTTGGCAAGATAAGAATGAGAAGCCAGAAAAATTCACTAGCAAAAAACGTGCTTCATCATTGTACAGAGCATTGTGCGTAACTTGATCTTAACTCTATATCTATATATGAGTGGGGATCCAATTCCTACAGAGTAAGTCCTTGATCCTGATTCCATCTAATAATGTTTCTTGGGTATGAAATTATATTAATCCAACCATTAAATTTAAAATTTCTACCAAGTAGACCAAGTATATAAAGTTTCATACAATTTGAAAATAATTTGATAGTATATAATTTCATTTTATTTTGACTGCTTATATGGCTATTGTTGTCCAATTTTTTTGAAATTTGACATGGTTAATCATCAATATAATATAACATAAATCAACGGTTGGATTGATTAAATTCAATGTAAATGAAGAGTTATAGAATGAAGTAAGTATTCTAGAGTAAACAGATCCTCACTCTATATATATAGCACATACACACACTCACACTCATCTATTTATACTCACAACCAGTGTTTATATCACATATGTACTCTCGACTATTTTCTCCGCTGAACCATGCATATTTCTTAACAGTCTGTGCTGCGGTGAACCGATATCTGTGTAATTCTTCTTGAAATCTGATACAAGCAGTAGTCTAATATTAATACGAATGAACTGCTTACCAATTAAAGAGGCACGATTGAAGACAGCTTTGACCGGTAAGCGAATGGTTTCTCTTACTGAAATTCAGATATGATGCAGTTATCAAGAAGCCAACATCTTTCCGTAGAAGTACTTCTAGAAGAATTAAGTTGAAAATAATTTATTTATATTTGGTTGTGATATTTTATAAGTAAGTTTCAGAGAATAATTTTTGTTTAGAAGGAATAAAGCAAAATCACTGTTAAAAACACAATTAGCAAAAAGTGAAAGAGAGAGAGTTGGAAGAGAGGAAAAGCTTGGCTTATAAGGGTAGATATATATATAAAAGTGAATTTCATTCTACTAGAATGAGAATAAAAAGTAGGTTAGATCTCCTTCTATTAAAATTATTTTTCAACACTTCAAAATTAAGGGATAAATGTATTTTACCTCTTTGAACTTTAGGTCATATGCAATTTACACAATAACTTTTTAAATATGCATCGCGACATCCTGAATTTTCAAATTGTGCAAAACAACTCATTCGGTATAATTTTGGTAACTAATGAAAGTAAAATTACACATGACCTAGAATTAGAAAGATAAAATGCATTTAACCCTAAAATTTCCTATCTTCATATTTGAGTAGTAAAATACATTCAAAATTTTCGATTTCATTTTAAGATAAATAAAAGTCCTTTTAAACTTGCAAACCAAACAAGTACATAATAAGCTACTGTTTAAGCACAAAGTCATCGGTATTACTCTAATACTCACTCGTTCCTTCTACATAATAACATAGGTCCATTTAATTTAAGAAAGTATTCTTCTTCAGAGAGAAAATGGTTTTGCTCATGTATTAAAACACCTTAACTAAGAGTCTAAGAGTTGACATGAAAAAGCAACTTTAAATTCTAGATTCATCACCAATATCGCACAAAATAGCTCACTCGATAGAACCAAAAAACATGTTTATTATGAACCATCTCTTTCAAAAATTCAAATTGTTGGGCAGAGTCACATGATTAATTTTTTTATTTGACACACTCATAACATGATTGAACTCTAAATTATTTAGTCATGGAAGTTTTGATCCTGACCTTGTGTCACGCCAAATCGCGGCGGACGGAAAAAGTTGTTAAAATTGGAGTCGCCACCAAGTTTATTTAAATTGGGAAAACATGGAAAAACTCGTTTTATTTAAAAATTGGTCTTTGAAACTAGATTTGAATTCGGAGTCGGTTATGCATAGGGAAGTGTAAGATTTTAGTCCTACGCACCCTAATACACCCGTCTTAGACGGTACCTTAATTGATTTGTGCAAATTATTAATAACCTTTCAAAATCTTCATTTTTATATTTTATTTACAACAAAATTTTAAAAAAAATTGAGGAACACCAAGCGTCACAACTCAGTGTTCAAAATACTGTGTTAACAAACGTAACGGTTAAATTAACATTTTTATTCAAAATACAATATTTCACAAATAAGTAACAAATTTAAACTAAATATATGAAAATGAAAATCTCTTATGAATTATAAATATTTACAAATAAGATAAAAATTTATTTTGATATTTTTTACGAAAATAAAATAAAATATAAAAGAGAACATGCTTTTAAAGGAAATTTGGAACATCAAGCTCACAATTCAGATGTCCAAAATATTGAGTTAACAAGTAGGGCTAAATTAACTTTTTTATTTGAAATAAAATATTTCCTAAAAAATGATTATTTAAATTAAATAAAATATCTCAAAAAACAAAAATTTACAACTAAGACAAATTATGAAAATTTAATTTTGACTTGACAGGGATCGGAATCGCCTGCTCCTACGTATCCTCCGGTGCAATGGGGAATTCAAAGTCACGTAGTTCTATTAAAAATAAGTTGTTGTTGATGGATTTTAATTTAGCAAAAAAGTTGATTGATTTTAATTGTGAAAATGGATTTTTATTATGAAATGAGAGGAAAACATTTTTTTTGACAAGCTTTGATTTTAACTGAAATTGATAAAACAAAATTAAATTATAAACATAATTACACATTTAAGCAAAAACACACAAACATAAAATAATTAGACTAAAAAAACAAAATTAATTCATAAACATGATTACACAACTATTTTAAATAAGGCACATAAACATATAAGATAATTAAACTAAAAATTTTTATCATATTTTTTATTCTTAACATTTTATTACAAACATTAAATTCACTCAAGAGAAATAATCAAATCACTTTTTTTTATTTTATTTTGCATCATCAACATACTCAAGGATTTATTTCTAACCAAACTTCTTTTATTTAAATCAAATATACCTAAATCCAACAGATAAAGTCCCAAACTATCAAAATATAAAACAAACACTGATTAAATAAATAAATCTCAATCCAACAGGCTAAAGTGCAATCCAACAAAGACTAAATAAATAACGGTCCAACAATATAATAATAACAATATTAATAATAATAATGATAATAATAATATAATTGTAACTACTCTAACAACCTTTCCCCCGCACACACACAGGACGACACACACATACACACACACACACACAAAAAATAACCCAACTCACGCACCCACACAATTGACAAATATTTTAACACTACACAAAATCACAAAAGAAAGGAATGGGGAGGAAATAAGAGAGAGTATCAAGAGAGAGAAAACTAAAGCTGAGAGACAGAGAAGTTGAGAGAATTGAGAAGGAGAAGAGAAGTAGATCGGCGGCATATGGGGCGCGGGGGGAAGGGAAAGGAGCGCCAGCTGGGCAGAAGGAAGAGGCCGATCTGCGGCCATGAAGTGAGATTTCAGCGATCTTGGGAGAGAGGGAAAGGAAACCGCGGAGGAGGCTAGGGTGTGGGTGATGTTGGCGCGAAGGTGGTGGGATGCGCGCGACGCTGTGCGGGGTTCTCGCGGTGGTTCCAAGGCGAGCGAGGAAGGGGAGGCTGTCACGGCGCGGTCGCGAAAGCTCCGAAGGATGACGGGAGTCGTGGCGGTGAGGGAGAAGGGAGTGGCGATGGGGCGGCGGACTTTGCATGGCTTCGCGGTGGTTCTTGGAGGGAGGCTGCGATGGAGTGAGGGAGGATGATGATGATGTAAAGATGATGATGATATGAGGCCGCGGTGGTAGGGAAAGGGGCGGCCTAGTCCCCTTTTCCTCTTTATCTTTTTTGTTGTTAAATTTCTAGATGATGATGATGATAATACTATTGCTTCTGTTACCTGGTTCTTTCTTTCCCTTTTTTTTTTCCTGGATTATATCCTGGAATTGTTGGGTTTATTTAGGTTTTCTTTGAATGGGTGATTTGTGTATTGGAATTTTTTATGGTTTTTTTTTTGTTCTGGATTTTTTTTGGCTGATGGTTCTAAGGATTGATGTGATAATGGTTGTGGTGTTTTGTGTTTATGGAAGTGATAATGTTCAGGTGGTGGTTGGCAATAGTGATAATGAATAGGGATGATCTTTCATTTCCGTTGGCTCTTCCCCTCTTATCCACCATTTCCCCTCTCACATTCAGCACCGAAAGAAAATTTGTCACTTTGCCATGGTGGAAGGAACCTGCAATCATGGTGTCTCCCAACACTTTGTCACATGTATTTGGCAAAACACGTGACCATTGCTCATATGATCCTTTTTTCATTTTATTATTTCTTTTTTTTGAAAAGGCTAAAGCGGGTTGGTCCTTTCATCATTTTTTTTTTAATTGGAAATGGGCTGATATGCATGCATTTTTATTTTTGTTTTTATTTTTTTATGCACATGACTAAAATATAAGATAACAGAAAAATGAACCTAAAAATCATGGTCTAAATGAATTTGGATTAAACACAATAAAATTACCAACATGGGTCAATAAATGGGCTAAACTTTGAAAATATGCAAATTTTTGTTTTTTTGTTTAGGCAGGACAAAATGGATGTTCAGGGTTGCCCCTTTTTACTCATTTCTTATAAGAAAATATGAAAAATCTAAGTTTTTATATTGTCTTCATAAGGAATGAGTAAAGACATGAACATTGATTTTGTTCGGCAATGCATGAAATGCAAATGCAAGAAAGATTGAATTCTAACTTTGAAAAAGTCTAAAAATCACATGTAAACTATGCAATTCAGAAATCACCTATGTATGAATCATGCAAAGAAAAAGACACTAACTAATTTGACACAAATTCACAAATGACAAGAAATGTAAAAACCAACGGAATTGACATGGAATTCAAAAGCCGGAAGCTGACTAGAAAACAAAAGATCATGTGATCAACTGAAAATGATCAACAAGCGACAAAAAAGTTTTGAGACTCGCTGGATACGGTCCACAGTGACAGGAAATTAAAAGACTTGCAACCAACTGGATACGGGTCAACAAGCGACAGGAAATTAAAATGACAATCTTCCGACTGGAAAAGTAAATTGGCAATCTGAGGCGACATGAAATGTAAATGGTGGCAATCTGAGGCCGACTGAAAAGTAAATGGCAATCTGAGCCGCTGGAAAAGTAAATGGTATCTAAGCCGACATGAAAAATAAATTGGCAATCTGAGCCGCTGGAAAATAAATTTGGCAATCTAGGCCGACATGAAAAATAAATTGGCGTCTGGGCGGACAAGAAATGTAAATTGGCAATCTGAGGACTGGAAAGTAATTGGCAATCTGAGGGCATGAAAAATAAATTGGCAATCTGAGGCCGACATGAAATGTAAATTGGCAATCTGAGGCCAACTGAAAAGTAAATGGTGGCAATCTGAGGCCAACTAGAAAATAAATTGGCAGGAGCCGACATGAAAATAAATCAATCTAGGCTAACTGGAAATTAAATTTGGCAATCTGAGGCCGCAGGAAAATAAATTGGCAATCTGAGGCCGACTGAAAAGTAAATGGTGGCAATCTTAGGCCAACATGAAAAATAAATTGGCAATCTGGCAGACTGGAAAGGCAAAGTGGCAATCTGAGGCCGACATGAAAAGTAAATTGGCAATCTGAGACCGACTGAAAAGTAAATGGTGGCAATCTGAGGCCGACTGGAAAATAAATTGGCAATCTGAGGGCAGGAAAATAAATTGGCAATTGAGGCAACTGGAAAAGTAAATTGGCAATTGAGGCCGACTGAAATGTAAATTGGCAATCTTGGGCCGACTGGAAAAGTAAATGGCATTGAAAACAATGATTTGCACTGCTCCTTTTTTTGTTATATGCAAAAGTCATGAATTTATCACCCACTTGCAGTTTATTTCAGACATATTCTTGAAGAACTAACTGTACCCAAATCAAGCAAGCCTCGAGGAAGACTTTAACCGATCAAACTCGTAATTCTTGAGCTGGACTTTCTGGCACAAATAAAGCTTTCTTTTCTTCTGTAACTTTACCACTTCTTTCCATTCTTTCTTCTTTTCTCTTTTCCCTTTTAAGGATGATGATTGCTTTTCTGCCAAGCTTAATTAAAGCTTCTGAATTCTCTTGGTGTGATGCTAGTCATTGATGTATTGCTATAAACATTGTTAGGTTGTATAATTTAAACTTAAATATATCCTACTTGAGACATCATAAATAAACATGCATTCAAAGAGAAAGTGGAAGAATTAACTGAATGGACATATTTATTGCTTGGTGTATTGGATGACAAAATATTTGGAAGGAGACAACCACAAAAATGAAAGATAGGATTGTGAAAGACATGAAAATTTTGCCCAAGTTTGGGTTCTTTGTGGCTCATTCAATTGATTTCTCGTAGCAAATTGGATGCTATAACCATTGCTTTTGTTCATGAGCCTTCAATCTTTCCTTTTCTTAATTCCCCAAAATTGCCCCAAGCTTCAGTCCTAGCCTGCTTTGCTCTAGAGGATGAACTTATCACCGAAAATTGCCAAGTGTAGATTGCTTGAGATGATGCTTTGCTCTAACTTTTGCTTAGGCCGCTCTTTCGAGTTTTCGACCTAACGAGCTCTCTTTTTTTTTTTCTTTGCCCTAATTTTTGCTTAGGCCGCTCTTTCGAGTTTTCAACCTAACGGTTTTTTTTCTTTTTTTTTAGCATCTTTTCAAGCATAAAACCTTTTGACTGCATCAGTGTTGATTGGTTTAGGCAATTCTTGTCCATCCATGTTTTGCAAAATCAATGCTCCACCTGAGAGCGCTTGTTTGACAATGTAAGGACCCTCATAACTCGGAGCCCATTTTCCCCGTGTCCTCCTGGTTCGGGAGAATTTTCTTCAAAACCAAATCTCCGGATAAAAATCTCTAGGACGAACTTTCTTGTTAAAAGCTTTGGCCATCCTACTTTGGTACAATTGGCCATGACAAATAGCTGCCAATCTTCTTTCTTCTATCATGTTCAACTGTTCACATCGAGCCTTCACCCATTCAGATTCCTCTAGCTCAGCCTCCATTAGAACCCTTAATGACGGGATTTCCACTTCTATGGGGGATACAGCTTCTGTTCCATATACCAATGAGAAGGGAGTCATCCCTGTGCTCGATCGTATGTTGGTACGATATGCATGTAAAGCATATGGTAGCATCTCATGCCAATCCTTGTAATTCACCACCATTTTGGCGATGATTTTCTTGATGTTCTTATTTAGCCTCAACCGCACCATTCATCTAGGTCTGTAAGGAGCTGAGTTGTGGTGCTTGATTTTGAAAGTCTTGAAAAATTTCTGAACTTCGGCACCATTGAGATTAGGAGCATTGTCTGTGATGATTCTTTGGAATTCCATATCTAGATAATGTCCTTCTTGATGAATCTAAGAAACACCTTCTGTGTGATGCTGGCATATGAAGCAGCTTCCACCCACTTAGTGAAATAGTCTATTGCCACCAAAATGAAGCGATGACCATTGGATGCTTTGGGATTAATTGAGCCGATCACATCCATGCCCCACATCGAGAAAGGCCAGGGAGATACCATGTTGTGTAATGGAACTGGAGGAGCATTGATTCGGTCTGCATATATTTGGCATTTGTGGCACTTCCGAACATGATTGATACAGTCATTCTCCATGGTGGACCAATAATAACCACTTCTTAGGATTTTGCGTGCCATCATGTGTCCATTGGCATGAGTTTCGCAAATTCCTTCATGGACTTCAGTCATGATTATTCGAGCTTCATGAGCATCTACACATCTAAGGAGAGTGGTGTCATGATTCCTCTTGTAAAGGACTTCACCATTCAGGAAAAGGACATAGCCAGTCGTCGGATTGTCTTCTTGCTTATCTCATTTGCCCAAGCTGGGTATTCTCCCTTTTGAATATCCTGCTTGATATCATGATACCATGGTTGACCGTCTGGTTCCTACATTACCACAGTATCCTGGTTCATCTTGTACCTCTACATGGATAGGTTGGACATTGGTGTGGACTTCCAATTTAGTCATTACAGCCAAAGTCGCCAATGCATCCGCATATTGGTTCTTGTCTCGAGTTAAGTGAGAAAATGATATATCATCAAAGTGCTCAATTAGTCGAGACAAGTGCTTTTGATAAGGTACCAATTTGGGATCCTTTGTACGCCATTGTCCATTAACTTGGTAGATTATGAGTGCCGAATCTCCAAAGACTTTTAGTTCTTTGATTCCCAAGTCAATTGCCACTTGCAAACCATTTGCACATGCCTCATACTCTGCAATGTTGTTGGTACATTCAAAATCTAATTTGATGGAGACTGGGTCCTGTTTTCCAGCTGGTGATACTACGACAGCTCCTACTCCACATCCATTCATGTTGACAGCCCCATCAAAGTACATCTTCCATGTATTCTCCTCTTCTACATCTTCTTTTTCCACCACCAATACCTCGTTATCAGGAAACTCACCGTGGTGGGTTGTCCATCCTCCAAAGGGTTTTCAGCTAGGTGATCAGCAATTGCACCTCCTTTGACAGACTTTTGAGTCATATACTTGATATCAAATTCTCGCAGTATCACTTGCCACTTTGACATTCTCAATGACACATGGGGACTATCAAATATGTATCTCAATGGATCCATTGAGAGATTAACCAAGTAGTGTAGTATAACATGTATTGCCTTAGCCTTTTAGAGGCCCATGCTAATGCACAACAGGTTTTCTCAATTGCCAAATAGCGGATTCACAGTCATTAAACTTCTTGCTCAGATAATAAATAGCTTGTTCCTTCTTTCCATACTCATCATATTGTCCCAACATTGCCCCAAGTGACGTGGGCAACATTGAGGTACAATATTAGAGGACGACCTGGTATAGGTGGGGTCAAACTGGAGGTTTTATTAAATAAGCCTTTATTTTGTCAAAGGCTTCTTGGCACTCTTCATTCCATTCTCCAGGTTGATGTTTTCGTAACGCTTGAATATCGGCTCACAAGTGCTAGTCAAATTGGCAATGAATCTAGCAATGTAGTTGAGCCTCCCAAGAAAACTTCTCACTTCCTTTTCGTTCGGGAGCTGGCATCTCCTATCGCCTTTACTTTGTCTGGATCTACCTTTATCCCTTCTCTCCTGACAATGAATCCGAGTAATTTCCCTGTAGATGCTCCAAAGACACATTTATTCGGGTTCAGCCGCAACTTATATTTTCTGAGCCTTTCGAACAACTTTTGTAGAACTGTTACATGACTTTCTCCCTCTTTAGACTTGGCGACCATGTCATCCACATACACTTCAATCTCTTTATGCATCATGTCATGGAATAATGCAACCATGGCACGTTGGTAGGTGGCACCGGCATTTTTCAATCCGAATGGCATGACTTATAGCAGAATGTTCCCCACGGCGTTATGAAAGTAGTTTTTCCTTTGTCGTGAACGTCCATGGGAATCTGATTATACCCTGAGTACCCATCCATAAATGAAAAGCGGTGATTTCCAGCTGTATTATCGACTAGGACATCAATGTGAGGGAGTGGAAAATCGTCTTTTGGGCTAGCTTTGTTTAGATCCCGATAATCCACGCACATTCTAACTTTTCCATCCTTTTTAGGCACGGGCACAATGTTAGCCACCCAATCAGTGTGTCTTGACACCTCCAAAAATCCGGCCTCTAGCTGTTTAGTCACTTCCTCTTTTATTTTCAATGACATTTCAGGCCGCATCCTTCTCAACTTTTGCTTTTCGGTTCAGCTCCCGCATATAAAGGGATCTTATGTGAAGCTATTTCTGGATCCAGCCAGGCATATCATGGTAGGACCACGCAAAGACATCCAGGTATTCTTTGAACAATGCAATCATTTCTAGCGTTCTGGATTTTCCACTATTTTCAGCTCCTTTTTCTCTTCTTCATGCCCATGTTAATCAACTCGATCACCTCATTGTCTAAGTCAAATCCCTTTTCTGTATGTTCCAGGTAAGTCTGAAAATTGCCCAACAATTTCTTGATCTTCATCAGATTCATGGCTATCACAATCAATTGCAGCAAGAGAACCAATTGACGAGTTTTCAAATTCCCTTTCATGAGGCAAAATTTCTATAGCATTTAGATTCCTGGAAAGCAATTGTGGTGGGTTGGAAGGCCAAAACGGATAGTGGAAAAGTGCAAAATAAAATAAGAAAAATAAAAATTAATGAGCTAAAAATGATGGTAAAGAGAAAGCAAATAGAGGACTGAAACAAGGAGAATGAAAGACACCAAGAAATATAAAAAATGCGGAAATAGGAAAGAAATATTGCTGAATAAACACACAAGTTTATTTATGATGTCTTCAAGTAGCATAAATAAAAGCATAAATAGTCTTTCCTGATACAACACAAATAATTACTTTGCAGCAATAACATCAATCACTTGTTCAGCTTCCAGTTCATCAGCATTTCATCATTGTTGGCAGCATAAATCTTGTTGCTCTCTTCAGTTGTCTCTATGTCCAAGGTGTTGATGGTGAGACGATAGCAAGGGGAATGAACTTTTCCACCTGTAATCACTTCAGCTGGACTAGGAAATGTTTCCTTCAAGTGAGGGATCTGTTTTATTTTCTTCTCATGTTTCTCCTGTTGGAGGGCCATAGCATCCATTTCCTCTTCTAACGGTGCATTATATCCCAAACCAAATCGATTAGGTTTCTTGGAGACCGATATAGGTACTCTAATACCTTGCAATTGTGGTCCTAACCCCTTACCATGTAGGTATCCATTCTTAGCCATGATATGAGCCACTATTTGATTAACATTCTGCATTATGGACCCACTGCATTCATATTGGGCTTCACCAACTCCAGGCTATGCCACAAGTTATTGTCTATCGACTCCACATTCTCCACATATGGTAGTGAGACTGGTTTGGATACAATGATGTCCCTTTCTCCATGGATTGTGACAACTGATCCATTCTCAATATATTTAACCTTTTGATGCAAGGTTGAAGGGACAGCAAATATCATTAATCCATGGTCTTCCTAGCAACATGTTATAATCTGAGCCAATCTCCATCACCTGGAATAACACTTCTGATTTGCTTGGCCCAATCTCTAGTGGCAACACCACCTCACCTAGAATGTTTTTCGTAGCTCCATCAAAAGCTTTTACAACCATCACTTGAGGTGATATATCATCCACACTCATTGATAGTTGTTTCAAAGTGGACAGTGGTAATACATTTAACCCTGATCCTCCATCAATAAGGACTCTAGGCACTATGTGGCCTTTGCATTTGAGGGTTATATGTAGCGCTTGTGGGTTAGCCCGTGATACCACTTCTTCATCTAAGAATGTGATCATATTGACACGTTTCAGGATCCACTATATTTATCATGTTCTCCAATGAAATGTCGGGCTTGACATAGGCTTCCTTCAGGACCTTCAATATTGCCTTTTGATGAGATTCAGACAAGATTAGTGACAGAAGAGATATTCTAGCAGGAGTCTTCTTTAATTGTTCCAGAATATCATACTCGCTCTGTTTCATGATTTTAAGGAACTCTTCTTCCTCTTCTTCTTTTTCTTTTCTTCCTGACTCTAAACCTTTTTCAACATTCCCTTCATCAACAAATTTCCCTTTTCCAACTCCTTGGGTCCATACACCCTTCCACTTCTTGTTATTCCTTTTACCTCCATGATACTGGTCACTTCCTCACCTCCTTGAGCTTTTGAGGTTTCCACTATGTCACTTTTCATTTCAACCTTGGTCTCATAATTCCAAGGTACGGCATGTGTGTCCTCATACACAAAGGGTGTTGGTTTCTTCACAGTGATCACTACCTTTCTGGCTTCGGCTGATTAAGCGGAGGCACTCGAAGTACAAAACGTTCGATCACATTCACCTCCTCAAGGACATTCTGTTTCTTTTTTGCTTGTATAACACCCAAGTTAAGCAATCCCTGTACATGAACCTTGAAATCCCAACAGTCCTCAATATCATGCCCAACTTCCACAATGGTATGCACAACTTGATTCCGCATCATATTTCTCATTCTCTTTTATTGTCAAGTAGTGCTGTTATATTGTAACCAGCCTCCTTCAAGCCGATAAAAATTTTCTGCATAGGGGTTTGAAGATTCAAAACCTTCTTGATCAGTGGTTCTTCTACCTCCAAAGCATTTACTCGACCTCCTCCTTCATGATTTGGAATTGGATTATGGACAATATCTGGTTTTGACTCCTCTTGAAAATCCAGCCTCCCACAAGCAATTAGCTTCTTCACTCCCGTCTGAAACCTTCACAATCCTCGATGGAATGTCCTGCTATGTCCATATGATATTTGCAAGTTAAGTTCGGGTTATACCAAGCTGGGTATGGTGGTTCTAATGGACGCACAGGATATGCCGAGATGAGATGAGCATCAACTAGTCGTTGAAAAAGATCAGCATTTGAGATGGATAGTTTCGGGAAAGGTGGTAAGTTTGGGAATCGAGAACGACTTTGGTTTTGGGTATTAGGCCATGGTGGTGTGGTATTTGGGTGATTCTGAGGATGTATGGTTGGGTTATAGGTGTATGTTGGGCGAGCTGGTTGGTATGGGCGTATATGGATGTTATTGACTTGAGGTTGGGGGTATGGAATTGTATTTGCATTGGAGTGACTTGGTATAGTGGGTAAGGAGGGATGGATGGTATTTGGGATCTTGGGCGTGTCGAGGTATATCTTGGAATGAAAGATTGCTGACCTTGCACATAACTTACTTCCGCCTCTTTTTTCCTAGGCGGGAATCCTCTTCTCGTGTCCTCATTGCTCATAGGAAGTTTCCAAGCTTTAGCCAAACTCTCAATTCTTTCACCTCGGTCACTAGCTCAGAAAAATCTTTGTATGCTGCTCCTCCATTGTCCCAATATAAGGAGATCCTAAGGTCCCCAAAAAGTACGAACACATTTCAGAAGGGATAAGTGGCGGTTGCACCTGAGCGGCTAAAGTTCTCCATCTTTGAGCATATTGTTTAAATGACTCCTCCTTCTTCCTTTGCATTGTGCTTAATTGCTCACGTGTGGTGCTATTTCCATATTGAACTTGTACTGACTCATGAATTGATCAACCAATTCTCTCCAACAGGAAATTTTAGAATGGTCTAACTGGATATACCATTCTAAAGCAGGACCAATTAAGCTTTCATGGAAAAAGCTGATGAGAAACTTCTCATCTTTGGACCATATTGCCATTTTAGTACAGTAACTCTTCAAATGGAACAAAGGATTACCGGTCCCATCATATTTTGAGAAGTCAGGAACCTTGAAGTCTTTGGGAACTATCAGATCTCCAGGAGGACATAGTTGCTCAATTTCCACATAACCATAGGTGTTAGGTCCCTGAATGGCCTTAATTTGATCTTGAATCTTCTTCATCCATTCTTCTCTAAACTTGTCTTTATTCACCTCTACGGCTATTCTGAGGAAAATGGTTGTTTTTGGATGACAACATGAGGTGGCTCCCAAACGGGTAGCATGCCCGTGCCCATCAATATGAATGTTCTCTAATGGACGATAGCCTTCCCCAATTGGGATCACCAATGGCATTGTGGGTGGTGGTTGTCCATGAAGGTTATTCAGAATTTCATCCCCTCGTTCACCCCTTGAGTGACATTTACAGCCACATTTGATGTTCCCGGTATGGCTACCATTGCAGTGCTTGGTTGTACCCCACTGACGCAGTCACTATGTCTCGTTTGGATTAGTTCCTAATAAATCCAGTGACTCCTTCATGGCTCTCATCATTTCTTCCATCTTTGCTTGGTTATTTGACATTTCATTCAATTTCCCTCTCACTGCATCAACTTCCATGCTCAAATTTTTTACTTGGTCAGAAGCATTTTCTGGTTCATGATTACCACCAGCCATCTTAGTTGAGCTCTGGTATTGTGAATACGAGTTAGATCGGTATCTTCTTCCTTGGGCGCCCAATTGTGACACAGTTTTACCTCTTGTTAAGAAGAAAAGAGAAAAAAGAATTAGTGAAAAGATAAAAATATTGCAATTTGTTAGAGAGCGCAAATATCTGGTCTTGACGTGAGTATCTTTGATGATAACTGTTTCCCAGAACGTCTCGTTCAAAGGTACTAAGTTATAGCTATTGCCATGAGACCAACACAATGCAAAGAAGCAACCATTCTTTTATTTATCATTTGTCACAATCATCATTTTTCATACAACCATTCAAAAAGAAATACATCATAAATATCAACAACATTGCTACCCAACAGAAATGCCCTTATGTGTCTTCAACGTCTTCCGCGATTATTTGCTTCATTCTCCCAATCAAGTCCTTACAATAGCCAACAAAGTTGCTAATTTCAGTTGGGGTTTCAAAAGGGATTTTCCTGCTCAGCCAGCTTTAAGTGTCTTGGAACGTCTTCTATTGCCGCATTAGCCAACCCTGCTAAGTTCGAAAAGCGAATCTTCAACTCATGAATGACATGATCTTGGTGTTGCACCTCAAGATCCAAATTTGCAACTTTTTCTTTTCTTCTCCTAGGGCAGCTTGATACTTCAGGATCTCATTTTTCATGTGTTGATTTAATTCCTCAGCTTCCCTCTGATATTCCTTGTTCATTTCTTCTATTTGTTGCTTCATTTGTTCCTTTTGCTAGCGCGCTTCTCAGCAATCTTGGCCTTTCGAAGTAGCTCCTTTAGTTGCTGATTTTCAGTTATTGCCATATCACGTTCTTGCCTTCGAAGCCTTAGTTCTTTATTGGCAGCTTCAAAACATTCTTTGGTCTTTACCATGTGTTCTGCCCCATTTTTAGCCTTTTGGTCCCTTTAGAATCTGATCTTTTTCAGCAATTTCTCGCTTTAAAGTTGCATAATCATGTTGAGCGTTTTCAACTCGAACTCCACTTGTACCTTTTCTTGTTTAGCCTTGTCCAACCTTTCTTTCATTTCTTTGATTTCTTCATTTTCATCAGAATGCAAGGCCGATGTCTTGTCAGGAATAATTGTTGTCAAGATTCTGAATGGCAACTTGACCTCTTGAGCCCTACTTTTCACCCATTGGCGGTAATTTTCTTTTACCGCACAACTCCTAGCTCCCAATTCTTTTCCTTTTCGGATGACATTGTTCCAAGCAAATCGGACCTTCCGTAGTAGGCCAATGTCATGGGAATCTAGGTAATAAAGGACAAATGGAGTAACTAAAACTTCGGAAGGCGGTCCCATCATGGGGTAACCAAGCTGCGCAACACCAATGCTGGATTGTAATTTATACACCCTCGAGTACCCATAAGGGGTACATTTGGAAAGTCTCCGCACTGGTAAATCAAGGTCTGTCCATCTTCCCACCAAGGGTACCATCGGATCACCTTTTCATTCAATTTAACCAGGTCTTCAGCCCATTCTCGCCCACTTTTCTTCTTGATACGATGCATTTTTAGATCATCCAGGGGACAAGATGCCTTGTAATTTCTTTGGAAGATATGCACGGTAACCCACACATATAGTATTGGTAAACAACACAAAATTCTCTTACCATTCCTCTCATGACAAAAATCCAGGGAACAATAGACATCTGCTAGGAGGCCGGAAAGGATTGTGACCATGAAACTTTCTAGCAAGGAATACATCAATTGCTCAAGATCTATGAAACCGTCAATATTGGGAAACAAGACGGTGCCATAAATGGTGAGGGTCAACACATCTGAAAAAGTGTCCCAATCTTCGGCTTGAGCTAAGCTGTGCAAATGCTTCTCCAAATAATCTCTTGTGAATCCCTTTGTCCCATTTCTACATTTCTGGGCTTCATGCAAATTTCTTACATTTACCTTTAGGACATTTGCTATAGTGTGCAAAGAAGCATAATGTCCTTGGTAATTGTAAGGTTTTTCTCCTTCTAGCGGTAACCCCAGGATTCGTTCAAATTCTTCAAGGGTTGGTGCCAATTGAAAATCTTGAAAGGTGAAGCATCGAGTGGAGGATCATAATCCTGGGCCAATGCTGTGATTGCCTCTACCTGTATTTCCACTTCTAATAGGCTCAAGATTTTTCCATATTTCTGGTGAGAGAAAGACGTTGCGGTGCTTTCAACAGCTGACTCAAGGATCTCAGGCTTTCTGTTTCAGGTTTCTTGGTTTTGAGTTGCAAAGTCTTTTTCAATTTCTCTTCATGATTGTTTGGTCTCATGTTTGCTTCCATTTTTAGATACTCACAACAAGACTTTGATATGGTTCTCTAACAAACCTGCTAGCAACGAAGAAAAAGTGAGTTTTTTTTTTATATATAAAAAGGCAATAAACACTTGCATGTTAAAGAATTTATGTACACAAAATAAATAAATTAATTAAAAAAAGGTATGCTCCCTTTGTGTCCTATTTGAGGTAAAATATGGGTGTCAAAATTGTGGTCCTATGGTTGTTCTATTTTGTGAGCACTTTCACCAGGTAGGTCTATGATCTCAGGATTCTACAGTCTCTAGAGTTAAAGGCTCATTTCGGAATGTTATCCCCAACGGCAGTGAACCGCTAGATGTAGGACATTCACGAAAGAGTCACACTCTAGACGAGATTTTCGCAATAACCAAACAGGATGTACATCCAAAATGGCTACCACTACACAATCTCTTACCTATCTCAAGTTGCACTTAGACCTGGTATAGGGCCCCACTCGTGTGTGATAAATGTGTGAGTGTTGTGTGTGAAGGGAGCATACAAACCTGGAATCCTATAACTACCCATGGTAAAATACCTGCAAAATAAATACAAACAACAAATATACAAAACCAACAATAGTCACCTACCCTAAAGTTTTCACAAAAACAAACAAACAAAAGTCGTCTACCTTATGGTTGTCACAAAGAAATAAAATAATGCTGACAAAATTCTAGCATAAAAAGAAAATAACAAGATAAAAATATAAAATAAATAAATATCAAAAAATAAAATAAAATAAACTAAAAAGAAGTTATAATAATGTGCACAATCAATTATTTAGGCTTGACTCTTACAGAAGTCCCCAGTGGAGTCGCCATCTGCGCAGGGATCGCGACGCGGAAAAAGTTGTTAAAATTGGAGTCGCCACCAAGTTTATTTAAATTGGGAAAACATGGAAAAACCCGTTTTATTAAAAATTGGTCTTTGAAACCAAATTTGAATTCGGAGTCGGTTATGCATAGGGAAGGGTAAGATTTTATCTTACGCACCCTAATACACCCGTCCTTAAACGGTACCTTAATTGATTTGTGCAAATTATTAATAACCTTTCAAAATATTCATTTTTATATTTTATTTACAACAAAATTTAAAAAAAAATTGAGGAACACCAAGCTCACAATTAGGTGTTCAAAATACTGTGTTAACAAACCGTCACGGTTAAATTAACATTTTTATTCAAAATACAATATTTCACAAATAAGTAACAAATTTAAACTAAATATATGAAAATGAAAATCTCTTATGAATTATAAATATTTACAAATAAGATAAAAATTTATTTTGATATTTTTTACAAAAGTAAAATAAAATATAAAAGAGAACATGTTTTTAAAGGAAATTTGGAACATCAAGCTGTCACAACTCAGATGTCCAAAATATTCAGTTAACAAGCCGGCTAAATTAACTTTTTATTTGAAATAAAATATTTCTAAAAAAAATGATTATTTAAATTAAATAAAATATCTCAAAACAACAAAAATTTACAAATAAGGCAAATTATGAAAATTTAATTTTGACTTGACAGGAATTGAATTGCCTCTCCTACGTATCCTGCAATGGGGAATTCAAAGTCACGTAGTTCTATTAAAAATAAGTCTGTGTTGATGGATTTTAATTTAGCAAAAAAGTTGATTGGTTTTAATTGTGAAAATGGATTTTTATTATGAAATGAGAGGAAAACATTTTTTTTTACAAGCTTTGATTTTAACTGAAATTGATAAAACAAAATTAAATTATAAACATAATTACACATTTAAGCAAAAACACACAAACATAAAATAATTAGACTAAAAAAATAAAAT
Organism: Dalbergia oliveri; assembly: GCA_030441495.1. Classification (NCBI taxonomy): domain Eukaryota; kingdom Viridiplantae; phylum Streptophyta; class Magnoliopsida; order Fabales; family Fabaceae; genus Dalbergia; species Dalbergia oliveri. The sequence continues at coordinate 22,828,017 of JAMLFY010000010.1, forward strand.
TAATTCATAAACATGATTACACAACTATTTTAAATAAGGCACATAAACATATAAGATAATTAAACTAAAAATTTTTATCATATTTTTTATTCTTAACATTTTATTACAAACATTAAATTCACTCAAGAGAAATAATCAAATCACTTTTTTTAATTTTATTTTGCATCATCAACATACTCAAGGATTTATTTCTAACCAAACTTCTTTTATTTAAATCGAAATATACCTAAATCCAACAGATAAAGTCCCAAACTATCAAAATATAAAACAAACACTGATTAAATAAATAAATCTCAATCCAAACGGCTCAAAGTGCAATCCAACATAGACTAAATAAATAACGGTCCAACAATATAATAATAACAATATTAATAATAATAATGATAATAATAATATAATTGTAACTACTCTTAACAACCTTTCCCCACACACACATAACACACACATACACACACACACACACAAAATAACCCAACTCACGCACCCACACAATTGACAAATATTTTAACACTACACAAAATCACAAAAGAAAGGAATCTAGGAGGAAATAAGAGAGAGAAGTATCAAGAGAGAGAAAACTAAAGCTGAGAGAAGAGAAGTTGAGAGAGAATTCGAGAAGGAGAGAGAAGCAGACGGCATATGGGGCGAAGGGGAAGGGAAAGGAGCGCCAGCTCGCCGGAAGGAAGAGGCCGATCTCGGCCATGAAGCACTGATCAGCGATCTTGGGAAAGAGGGAAAGGAACCGGAGGAGGCCTGGGGTGTGGGTGACGTCGCGCGAAGGTGGCTAGGATGCGGCGACACTGTGAGTTTCTGCTTGCGGTGGCTCCCAGGCAGCGAGGAAGCGAGGTGTCACCCGCGGTTCGCGAGGAAGCTCCGAGGATGACGCGTGCAGGTGAGGGAGAAGGGAGTGCGATGGCGCGCGACTTTGCGTGGCTTCGCGGTGGTTCTTGGAGGGAGGCTGCGATGGAGTGAGGGGAGGTTGATGATGATGTAAAGATGATGATGATATGAGGCCGCCTGGTGGGAAAGAACCGCCCTCCCTCCCCTTTTCCTCTTTATCTTTTTTGTTAAATTTCTAGATGATGATGATGATAATACTATTGCTTCCCTCTTACCTTGTTCTTTCCTCCCCTTTTTTTTTTGCTACTGGATTATATTGCTTGGAATTGTTGCTGGTTTATTTAGGTTTTCTTTGAATGCCTTATTTGTGTATTGGAATTTTTGATGGTTTTTTTTTGTTTTAGATTTTTTTGGCTGATGGTTCTAAGGATTGATGTGATAATGGTTGTGGTGTTTTGTGTTTATGGAAGTGATAATGTTCAGGTGGTGGTTGGCAGATAGTGATAATGAATAGGGATGATCCTTCATTTACCAGCTCCCCCTCTTAATCCACCATTTACAGCTGCCTCTCACATTCAAGGATTTAAAGAAAATTCGTCACTTTGCCATGGTGGAAGGGAACCTGCATCATGGTGTCTCCCACACTTTGTCACATGTATTTGGCAAAACCCGTGACCATTGCTCATCTGATCCTTTTTTCATTTTATTATTTCTTTTTTTTTTTAAAAGGCTTGAAACAGGTTGGGTCCTTTCATCATTTTTTTTTTAATTGGAAATGGGTGATATACATGCATTTTTATTTTTGTTTTTATTTTTTTTTATGCACATAGACTAAAATATAAGATAACAGAAAAATGAACCTAAAAATCATGGTCTAACTGAATTTGGATTAAACACAATAAAATTATCAACATGGGTCAATAAATGGGCTGAACTTTGAAAATATGCTAATTTTTGTTTTTTTGTTACTGCCTGACAAAATTGGTGTCACACCTTGTCATGAATTATTTCCTTCTAAAACGTTAAATTATTGGGTAAAAGTGGTGGTGATTAATTTGCTCCTCATGTATTTCGAGAGCATTAGGTGATCCCTATAATGTCAATGATAAATTATTAAATTATCCTTATTTTAATATTCAATTTTCCTCTCCGTCGCTCTTCCTTCTCCTCAACCCACACACCATTCGTCTCAACACCACCACCACCATCATTACTCATCACTTTCATTTCATTGGCCACATCTCGATCTCACCACAAACACCATCCTCTCACCACCAAATCGTAGCATCAACCAGAAAATATAAAAATATCATAACAACAGCAAAAATAACATCCCAAAACATAGAAATCCCTAAACCTACATTAGAAACCTATGGAGAAATTCATGCCAAAATGCAAGCCAAAATCCGAATCAAAACAAAAAAAAAGAAAAATACTTAGGTGTATCAAGACTAAGAGAAAGTACTTGTTCTGATCCATTTTTATTAATTGAAACATAAGTTTACTACAATAGTTAATTTGTCAATCATTAAATGTAGCAGAACAAATGTTTTGTCTTACCCTAAGAATACTAAGAAGTTCTCAAATAGAATATTAACATATTCAATGTTTGCGGTACATACTTTAACAAATTAAATTAGAAGGGAGTGAATCTGGATATGAAGGCATAGGGTTTGATGTGAATGCAAAGAGGAGTGATGACAAGATTTCGGATGGAAGTGTTGAAGACACTACGAAAGAAAAGGGAAAGGAAGACATTTGTTCATTTTTAATGCCTTGCGGCCATAATTCTTTGGGTTTCTAGATCTTGTTCAATTTGTAGTGGTATTTCTAAAACATGTTTGCACAACATAGCTTCAATGACGGACCTGCTTGACATTCCCATGGTGTACTCTCAATCAAGTCTTACTGAAAGAGGCAATGTAGGAGAAAAGGGGTGAATGGTTGAAAGGAAAAATTGAGTATCAAGAGAAGGTTAATGTGATGACCCAATAATTTAAATTAATTCATGTCCAAAAAAACTGATAATACAAACAACAATTATCAGATGAGTATGGTAAATTAAAAATAAACATAAAATCTTCTTCCTCTAAGCTTCAAGGTGAGTTTGGTTGTGAGTTTATGCTTCTTTTCTCTCTTTTCATTCATGTTCTAGTGTATGGACTTTGTTATCCTCTATTGTTTTCAAGTGGAGGTGCTCCCCAATATTGTTAGAGTTGTTTTAAGAGTTGTCCAGAGATTAATGGAGATTAATCTTGAGTCGATGTTACTCTATGGCAGTTGTTAGTGCTATTCCAACCTCTCAAGATCAAGTTGGTGGTGCCCACATACTCCCTTCAAACGGTGAGTGAGTTTGATCTCATAGCTTTAGTTTTATCATTATGAATATGTTCTGCTTTGCATGATTATATTGACCTTGTGCATATAGTTTGATTAGAGTAAATTTTGTAGGTGACGAGGCTTAAATGAAATCTTGTGTTATAATGAGTGATAAGGTCACCATATGCTTTTGGGTTGTTTTGTGTTCTCTTTATTTGCATGATGAATTTTTGGCCTCCCCTTGAACATGAACAATTTCAATTGAACCTAGAATATGTTGCTCAAGAGGAGATTAATAGTTTACTTTAAATTATTCTTTTGAGCATGGGTAAGGAACTTTACTTAAACTACACATATAGTGAACATTTGAGTTTCCACATCAAGATCCTTGGCTGCCTCAAAGTTTTGATTAGGAGATTTTAAGTTTGAATCCCATTTTATGTGTAACATCCCCGCTGCTTTATGGATTGACCGTCCCACAAACTAACACTTGGTCTTTCAGCATGCTTTGTCCTCACTCGCATGCTTCCTGGGAAAACTTCTAGGAGGTCACCCATCCCAAAATTACCCCAAGGCAAGCACGCTTAACTAGTTCTTTCGTGATGGGCTACCGAAGAAAGATGCATCTTTGTGGCATAAGTAGTACCAATCAATTCATATAGCTCTCCTTAACTATATAGTCTCATACCTATACAGACTCAGGATCCCTCTCATTCGGGTGTGTAATCGGTTCATTCATGTACCCCTCCGCTTGGAGGCAGGAGTCGCTTCTTTGTGCCTTTCGCACCGCAAATCACTCTCCGCCTCTTCCCTGCTACATGCCCACCAGCTTCCGCTTGGTTCGTCCTCGAACCACACCATACTAGGAGAGGTGCAGGCTCTGAGACCATTTGTAACATCCCCCGCTTTATGGATTGACGACCGTCCCCAAAACCAACACTGTCTTCCAGCATGCTTTGTCCTTACTCGCATGCTTCCTGGAAAACTTCCCAGGAGGTCACCTATCCGAAAATTAGCCCAAGGCAAGCGTGCTTAACTTGCAGTTCTTTCGTGATGGGCTACCGAAAGAAAGATGCATCTTTGTGGCATAGGTAGTACCAATCAATTCACATAAGCCCTCCTTAACGTATAGTCCCATACCTATAGATTCAGGATTCCTCTCATTTGTGTATAATCGGTTCATTCATGTACCCTCGCTTGGAGGTAGGAGCCGTTCCTTGTCCGTGCCTTCCGCACCGCGATCACTCCCCGCCGTCCCCGTTACATTATGCTTCAAATCAAAAGTGCTTGTTGAAATGTTGATGTTTGATATTGCATGAATATGAAGTATGTTTGGAATTCCTGGTCGAATTCCTTTAAGGGGAAAAGAATATGATGATGACCTGGTAATTTAAATTAATTCATGTCCAAAAAAAAATTGATAATACTAATAATAATTAACAATGAGTATGGTAAATTAAAAATAAACATAAAATTTTCTTCCTCCAAGCTTCAAGGTGAGTTTGGTTGTGAGTTTATGCTTCCTTTCTCTCTTCGATTCATGTTCTAGTGTATGAGCTTTGTTATCCTCTATTGTTGTCAAATGGGGGTGTTCCCCCAATGTTGTTAGAGTTGTTTTAAGAGTTGTCTAGAGATTAATGGAGATTAATCTTGGGTTTATATTGCTCTATGACATTATTGGTGTCATTCCAAGCTCTCAAGGTCAAGTTGGTGGTGCCCACATACTCCCAGCTTTGAACGTGAGTGGGTTTGATCTCATAGCCGTAGTTTTATCATTATGAATATGTTTCTTGCATGATGATTGTCAAATATGAAATTTGAGATAAGAAAATATAGAGAAAATGATTTTACATGATTATGTCAAGCTAGAAAACTTATGATTTATGATGATAACATGAAAGAATGGGTTTTACAAAACTATGGGACGATGATTGCTATGTTGTGTGTTATGGAAAATGTTTTACATGTTTGAGAAGGGATTTGTTAAGAAAATATGTATTTTAGTAACTTTGTTATTTTATCAAATATGTTTTATGAGTTTATGACATCACTACGATTTCAAGATTTCAGATTCCAAACCATGTTTTAGAATACCCAGTTAGATATATTGGAAAATGTTAAGTTGAACTATGTTGAACAAAGTATGCTTTAGTTTCATAAACACAAGTGTAATTATGATTTTAGAGTTTTCATGATTTAGAACCCTAGTGCTTTGAACTATGAATTTAGATCTATCAAGTAAAAGAAAAGATATGTTAACTTAAGATATGGATTTAAAACTTCAGTTATGGTACCAAGAGGTACATAATTCAGGATGATTCAAAACAACTAGATACATATTTTGTGAGCTTGAAATGGAATGCCTACAAGTAGGTAATCCCTTGGGCATGATTTTCACAACCATAGTTATACTAAAGTCAAATTGTTAGAGTTGTATGAATCCAGAACTCTAAGAGTACTTATAATTTAGGGTCTCGCATTCGCGAGGAGAGTACCCACCCATCAGTTTTGGTTTTTGACAAACTAGTTTAGTCGTAAAGGTAAGGAACAAACAGTTAGTTAATGGTTGTAAAGAGATCATTAACCTTAGTACCAAGTTGTCTGTTAGAGGATAATTTCGCCCTTATAGAAATGGGACCTAGTTAGGTGCCCAGCTTGTCCAACAAGGACTATTATGATTTCAGCAGGTGCTCTAGTTCGCCTGAACTAAGTACGATCTTTCAGTTTATGATTTTACAGCTTTATTTATTATATATGTCTTTATTATGTTCAATATAATGTTTCTCATGCTTTGCGTATCTTTAGCAAGTTTGATTATGAATTTAGAAATGTTTGTCATAAATCTATGGAATGAAGAGTGTTTTCTTATATAACTATATATGTAAATATCAAATTATTTATGTTTGTTACATGTATATTGTATTATATATTTCGTTGTCCCATTTGAGTGATGGTTGAGAATCCACTCACTGAGTCCATTGACTCACCCTCTCCTTTCCTCTCATAGTTGCAGTGATCCCGTTTCTTTATTCCTTTAGGAGACAGCTAATTCCAATGATGAGCCTTATTTTGAAGTAAGGTTTAGTTTAGGATCATGTTAGTTGTAGAAGTGCTCAAATAGATGTAAGCAGGATGAGTCATACATTTATTTTGAAGAGGTTGTATTTATTTTCAAAGATCATATATATCCCTATATGTTTTCAGAGTTTAAGTATGGATTTCAATTTCTGTTTTTATTAGCTTATGTAATAGATTAGCTATGTAGTTATGATTTAGTTTTCAGAGGATAAGTTGATTTTCAAATTTAAGATTAATATCATGTGATGAATTAGATTATAGTTTCATGATTAGCATAATGAATTAAAAAGGAGTTTTTTTTTAGAGTTTGAATATTAAATACTTTCAGTTTTATAAATTTAAATAGTATGTTTTGAATAGAGAAATTGTTGTTAATTTAGAAGAAAATCATATTTAAAGTATTATATTATGATAAATTATGCATTTAGTTAGACACATCACTCTAAGGCTTATGTGGGGATGAGATTTTCATGCCTCACGTTCCCAAGTTTGTTCAAAGTTAATTGGAGATTTTGAAATTATTATTTTTGTTTAAAAAATATTATGCTATTTAATAATTTTATTTAATTATAGTATTTTTAAATTTGAACCGTTCAAATAAAATCCAATGATACAAGATGATGGACCATGTGATGTTTCATATTATAGATGGGATTAAATTATTCGCCACGATAAAAGTATGTGATTATATATATATATATATATATATATATATATATATATATATATATATCTCACGATAATGCATTTTATTTTGTCATTTAATCACGTATATTACTACATTAACATATATAATTAACTCTTGTATTCACTATTTAAAAAGCAATACAAATGAAATAATTTGATTGATTAATGCATCAAAATAAACTTATAATATATCAAAATTAAATATTATTTTAAAAAATGTAATATTGATAAACCCTTAATATAATCTTCTTTTAAAAAAATTGTCATATAATTATTTGTTGATATCTCACATAATAAGTTAGTAATCAAATATGTCAATGAGTTAGAGCTCAATTGGCACATTCCTAATTCTTGTGACAAAAGAGTTGTTGGTTTTAGTCACGTACTATATATGTTGATGACTAACATCTTCATTTATTTATGCATAATTAGAGGTGGATATATGGGCCGACTTTTGTTTAGCCTAGTCCATGACGGCTACAATTAAACGAGCTAGACATAAATGGACTTGACTTTAGCCTAGTCGCGTCCGCCCGCATAAGCTGCAAGTTCGTAACCCTTTTTTTCTATTCATATTTTTTACCTCGCATAAGTTCAAGTCCACCGCTCACAGCCCTCTTTTTTTTTCTTTCATATTTTTTTAACTTTTTTATACCCTATATTATATATTTATATTTATAGAGGATATTTTACCTCACAAAATATATATATACACACTTTTCTTTACAATATTCAATTTCCAACTTAAATTTTAAACAAATAATAGTACTAATTACTAAATATTGCAAATATTACAGTTAAACATTCAATTTCAAAAATCCAAATGTTAATTTTTTAAAATAATAACAAAGTTACAAACCAATCAAACACCAGCATCAACATATTGATCATAAAAACTTGGCCATGAACGTGACCCTTCCCTTAGGCTTAGACGCTTATTAGTTAGTATTGGATTGGACTACCTTAATGGAATGCTAGATTGGAGTGGCACTGGAGCATTCCTTCACTTACGTGAGTTAGCAAGTTAGTTTGCGATCATCTGCTAGATTGCTCAGCCCACTTTAAGCAAAGATAAGAAAGGCTCATGGATTGACGACTAAAATTTTCTGGTCTATTTTCGTGCTAATTGCGAGTTAAATGGGTTTAATTACAGAATCCTGCGTTTATCCCTCATGCATAATTCCTCATACATTAAAGAGTAATTGTATTTGTACTATTTTTTTGACTCACCCAATCAATAAATAAACACTTATAAAAAATTGTGAGGTCCATTTTCAAGACAAATATATCATACCCTCTTCAACTAATAATTTTTTTCCCTTAATCCAAACGAGTGTAAACATCATTTCTCTACTTTAAAACTCTTGTGTAAAACATGTATTTAGATTTACAAACATTTCTAAGTTTAATTAGTGTGTCAATTTTAAAGTAAGAATAATGGTCATTTTCCATCTTACCTACTTATGTGCATTAACTAAGATGGATAAAAATCTTTTATTGGCAAATGATGTTTCGTTCGTTTCGATATTTGGTAACTTATAAATTTTTAAACTTATTTTAATTCCTATTTTTTTATATGTTAATAAATAATTAAGGGGACATGGTAGGAGATAGTATTTGAGTATCGAAGATTTCTATTTAACTAAGACATGCTTGCAAAAAGGCCCTAGCAATAACACACAAAAAATGGCCCTAGCACCACTATAAATTGGTTGCTTCTCTTGGCTTTAGAGTCATCGAGCCAAATAGTTGAGAAAAAGAAAAACCATAGCCCTTGATTAACCAACCATGATATCGAGAAAACAACCACACTCATTATCCTCCCTCTCCCTCCTTTTCTTGGCCCTTTCAACGATCTCTTTCATCATCTCCTCCTCCAACGCTGCCGATTGTACTAGCTCCGGTTCCTTTTCTGTGTACTGGGGTCAGCATACGGAAGAGGGGTCCTTGAAAGATACATGTAACTCCAGTAACTATGAAATCGTGATCCTCGAAAGCCTCATCGTGTACGATGATGGCCGTACCCCGACCTTAAACTTGGCAAACCACTGTGGCACCCCTGAAAACCCATGTTCCAACCTTGAGCCCGAAATAAAATACTGCCAAGATATTGGCATCAAGATTTTCCTTTCAATTGGGTTGGACGATGTTGCAGGAACACCTGAGGACGAGGACGTCACAAGTGGCCTTGCAAACTACATCTTTTATAACTTCCTCATTGGCAGTCGCGGTCCACTTGGTGCTGTGTTGTTGGATGGCATTGACATTCAAGATGTAGCAGATAGTCAACACCTTCATTGGGATGGACTTGTTACCTTGCTCAATGAGTCCACAACAGATAGAAGGATTTACATATCCGCATCACCACAATGTGTGTACCCTGATTGGTGGCTTGATGCTGCTATAAGAACTGGACATGTTGATTACATATGGGTTGAGTTCTTTTACCACAACCCTTCTTGCATATACTTGAATGGAAATCCAAAAATCTTTTGGATGCGTGGGATACGTGGACCTCACATGTTCCCCAAAGCTTGATATTCTTGGGTCTTACAGCATATGAAGATATAGAAGGTTATATAGAACCGGAAATTGTCAAGACTGAGATTCTTCCAATTGCAAAGACAGCTTCCAACTATGGTGGAGTTATGATTTGGGACAGGTACTCTGATAAAAAGATCGACTATAGTAGGAGGATAAAGGACAGTGTTGGCAAAACTTGCAGATATGTGCGTGATGAGCCAGCACTCACCGGTTTCAACAGCATGCTTGCAAGGTCTTAATTACTATATAAGTGTGCCAGTATAACCTTACTTTGTAGCAGTTCAAATGGGCATATATATATTGGTTGACTTGCCTTATGCACTCTTATATATGTATGAAATAAGCTACAAAGAATATGTCGCATTATATGCACTCTATGTGTAATGAATGTATGAGTAGTTACCAAAGTGAAATCTATGCATGTTTGGTTCTACCGTTTTTTTTTTTTTTGTGTTTGGTTCTTCTTTTGTTCACCATTATTAACTTAAAAAATGATATCATCTAAGCAAGTTGAATAATGCTTTGTAGTATAAAGATTTAATTAATCTATTAGTCCATATAATTTTATCAAATTTTCAACGAAATTCCTATAATTTTGAAAAAATATATTTAAGTGACATTAAACCCAAATCTTTACAAAATATAACACTCCACCCCCGTTTTCTTCTAAACAAGAAAGCCACCAACAACATAGGCATCTTCGTCCACCAACCACTGCCATTCTCTTAAACACTTCATCACACAGATTCACGTTCTGACGCACAGGAGCACCTTGAGGTCTGGTAACATTGCTCGTTGCCTTATTAGAACACCACTCGGTTGCCCACATTGACTACCTATGTTCTTATAATTTGATCAACCAACACAGCCCAATTTTCGACTTCTATGTCATAAATGATTTTGTTTCTAAGACCCGATATGGACCATGTATAGAACAACAAAATGCAAGGACCACCATTTTTTTCTTGTCATAATATCTCTAGTTTTCATATTCATCCAACTTTATGATGGATTTGCAAAGGGTTGAAGGCCGTGGAGAACGAGGAGCCACCGCAGATTTTACATTTCAATCCGAGGTTGAAGCCTTGAAGGGGGATTGGAGTGGGATGCCCGTGATCGAGCAAAACGCGTGCTACAAGATGCAATGGAGGGTCTGCATTCATGTGTGAGGGGTGTAAGTCACATGTCGATGTTTTGGTTTTCAGAAGCATGAAAAAGCGGGGATTACTCTTGGTGTTGTAGTATTGTTGGCTATGTGGCGATATGTGAATGACACGTGTCCATAGTAGTGTGGTTGATGCATTGCATTTAACCATATTCTATAAATGTGGTTTCATGAAACCAGAAGCATTGCAAAACACCACCCCTCCACATGCTCCTCTCATCTTCCTCCTCTACTCCCACCATCACTTCCCCACCTCCTCCGCCACACCCCTCCTCTTCCTCCTACTCACCACGCCACCCACCACCCCAAACTCGTGGCCGCCCCCTAGCAACGGCGCACTCCTCCTCGAGATCTGGGTTTTCATCTTCTTCGGTTGTAAATGTAAATTTGTCATTTTCTTTGGTTTTTCTTTATCTCTCAATTCTTAACTCTCAACCATAATGGGGAAAAGCTTCTTATGCTACTGCGCTCTCTCCAGCAACAGTGTCATTTTGTTGTTCCTCTCCCAATGTCGAGGGCTTTAAACCCAGTTTAGGAAGGAAAATGCCCAGGACTAAGAAAAGAGAGGGTTAAGGTTAAAAATGATAAAGAATGAGAAGTTATACCTAGAATTAATTTTTGAATAATGTTTGACTACCTGGGTACGGTTCTACCCGTTCGGAGAGTTTTGATATGCGATTTTTAACACCATACAAGTTACTTGGTGGCCAAGTAACCTATACCAACCGCTTTATGCCAAGTGGATGGCAAGGATTAAAATTTGAACAGGAGTTTTAATCTTGATCTTTCATTTATTATATTTTACTGAGAGCCAATATCTGATCCGTTGGTGAAATTTCGTGTGCGATTTTAACACCAAGAAGCTACTTGCTCTCCAAGTTAAAATGAGCCACTTATCTTGAGCCAAGTGGATGAACAAGATTCATTCTTTGATTATCAAACCAAATCCTAGTCATCCAATTCATTATTTCTTTTTGAATAAGAAAGAAATACACATTTTGACTACATAGTTACTATATCTAACTCAAGATAAATACAAGTCACCAACCTTATCACCCCACCATCATCATTTTCGGCCAAGAGGCATAAAATACAGCCCTCCATTGTTCTCCCTCTTAAACCCTCATTAACAAGCTTTAAGCTTCAAAAACCTAAGTTTAAAGTCACTAAAACCACAAACTCTCTTCACAAAACTTGTTCTACTCCTCATAATCTATCAAACTAATCGATTCGAATTTCATTTCCTCACTAATCCTTACCTTGCTATCTCACCCCTCACTGATTTAGGAAGGATTTGAGGTTGATTTGGGATCTTTGAAGTGGAAGGAATTAATCTTGGAGCAACTTGGAACCAAGGATCCATTAGACACCAAAAGTAGGGTTCTTATTACCTTGTTGTTCATTTTCTGTTTATCTTGGTTTTGGCTTGTTAGAAATTGTTATTTTCTAGTTCCATGGTGTGATTACACACACACACATACACACACACACACACACACATATATATAGATGTATTTGCTTTGGTGGAGTAGTTTGGTGTTGTGGAAAAATCATTTTTGGTAATAGAGAAGTTGAAACATGCTTGCTGAAATTTCTGTTTTTATACAGTATTTGTTCATGAATTTTCTGAGAGAATTGTGGGTATTTTCATGAGCTAGGAAAAATATATGTTGAAGCTAACATCCTAGGTTAGTTCCATGAATTTTCTTAAGCCTTGTTTTGGACTCTTACTACCTGAAAAAAATCATGAACCGAGACTATATAGGTGCTGCCTTAATTTTTGGTCTTGAAGATGCGAATTTGTCAAATTTTTCTACCATAGCAAATGATTGAATTCTCCTTTGAAATTTTTACTGAGTGTTGATAAATCTTGAAGTGTAACTGTGATTTTTCTTTTGAATTGATTCAATTATTTGCCAGGGTTAAAAATTATGAATTTCGGGTTTTGAGTTGAGGTTGAGTGGTTTCTGACCACCAAATTTGTTTGATTTTGTTACCAAGTTAGAGAACTCTTTTTACTCTGAAATTTTTATGGAACCTTGTGGATACATTGAAGTGTCTTTGATAATTTTTATAGCCTTGGATTTAATCGTTTGAAATGCAAATAAATTGTGCTACGAATATGTGAAATCTGTCATTGTGCTAAAAATGAATTGATGCTTTGAATTGATGAAATAATGATATTTTGGTTCTAGTATGACATGAATACTTGATATTAAATGTTTGGTCATTTGACTTGTGACATATAAGTGCATGCTAGAGGAAATAAAGAGTGGTTTATGAGACATTATTGAAATTTTATTGTGAAGAAAATGCCTACATGTGCTTTATGCATGTATTTGGAAAAAGAAAAGAGAATGTATAAATTGCAATCGTACATGTTCTGACATATGGACAAAACAGAAACAAGACTTAGATCCAATGAGGGGAAGGCAAAAATAGAAACTTCTCCAAGAGATATTATAGGGCAGGCAAAAAGAGGAACTTTCGCAAATTTATTTTGAGTCGGTAGACGTATTGCTAGGAATAGATCTGTGTGTAATTCGGAAATGAAAAAAAATTAAGTTTGGTGATCACGTATAGGAATGAGCTCAAGTCTATAAGTAGTCTATTTCCTTTGTGTGGTGTGATCCACTATAAATACCATTTGGTATAAACTATCTATTGTGGAGTTGTCCATGGCAAATACCCGTTGGGTATAAACTAAGTCTTTCCTATGTCGATAAAAAGAGAAAAATGCACTGATTTATTTCTATGGTCATAAGTGAAACCATGTCACGTTGAGATAAGTTCACTTGCATGTATTATATGCATACTCATGTTATTCTAATTGTTGCCTTGTGTGATTTACTAATTGTTAGAACATTATGAGATATATGCTTTAAGTGATTGAATGTTAAAAGAAACCCACTTCGGAGGGATGATCTTAGAACTTTAAAATGAAGCTTTAATATGTATTGCATGATCACATTTTCTTGATAAACCAAAGTAGCTTGAGCGTGACGATGACATTTTGATTGTGTCACTGAGAGTTGCCCTACTGAGAATTGTATAATTCTTACTGATGTGTTTTTATGTTCCTGTGTCACCTCCAGGTTAATCCAGGAGAACAACGGGGCTACTACGTGAAGAGCTCGGGGTGGTAGCTTAGTAGTTGATGTTTTTATTTTACTGTACTTAGTTGGAGTTATATGTATGTAAACGTAATTAATTGACATATATGTATTAAAACTCATAGAAGTTTCCTTTTGTATTCGAACTTGTAATTCAATAAATGTTTTGTTTCTTTGTTATATATATATTTAATAGAACCATAAATTAGTTATTACCCATTTTATTGATCTTACTATAGATAATTAAGAAATGTTGCTAATTTATGAGTAACAACTCTTAAGTATAATGTCATGATTTAAGGATGATGTTGTACTTGGGAGGATGTTAGAGTTTTTCTTTAATTTATTTCCATTTTCCGTTTGCAGTTTCGGCTTTTACTTCCATTTCACTGTTTCCTCTGTCTGCACCTCACTTCGTGAAATTCGTTTTACGTAACCATTTTTTCCTGCTCAAAAATTTTGTTATCGATTACTGTTTGTTTGTTACTTTGTGTTGCTTAATCAGCATTGCATTGCACTATGCTTTTCTTTTGTGTCGAGAATTAAGAAAGGAGAAAGAGAAATGTTTTAGTTATGAGCATTCGCAATTCGCATAATTCTTGAGTCGCTTTTGCTGATAGCGTAGTCATCCTTATCAGTGATTATAGCTGCTTCATCCTCCCCTATGCCTTCATAGGCTCGTTGGCTCACTGACTCTCACCACCATCGCCATCCAAAAAATAAGTCTGATATGAATTCAGAAATCTAGATGTAGATCTAGATATATAACTTGTGTGTAGCTTCAACTACTGCGCCCTCATCCATTGCTCTGTTCATCTCTAGTTGTTATATTTCATAATTTATTTAAATCCTTTAAATTAAATAGCCAATCTCATCCATTTTTTTATGTATGCAACCAAAAAAATCTCATCCATTTTAAAATTCAAAAAAAAGAAGAAGAAAAGAAATGCAAAAGAATATTCTTGCTGGTCGTAGTGGTGTGTGTGAGGGATTACGAAGCACCGTTACTGTTGCTTTGGTTGATATCCCTTTGGGGTTTCATAACTCCTTCATATACGTGTATTCCATGTTTGCGTTGTTGTTGCCTATTCATTTGTTTGTGGCTTTGAATGATACATATGGCGGAGGTGATGGAGAGTGGAGACAGGGGGGTGGATGCGAAGACGGTGATCAGAGCTCAAAAAAATGAAGATGAAAACCCAGATCGCGAGGAGGAGTGCTCTATCGCTAAGGCAGGTGCCGACCGAAGAGTTTAGGGTGGTGGGCGGTGCTGGTGAGCAGGAGGAAAAGGAGGGGTGCAGCGGAGGAGGGAGATGAGAGGAGCAGGTGGAGGGGAGGCGTTTTGCAACGTTTTTGGTTTCATGTAACTACATTTATAAATGTGGTTGATTGAAATGCACCCACTCCAAAATTGCAGACACGTGCCGTTCACATACCGTACCACATAGCAAACAACACCATATTCATTGATTGCCAGCAACACCGAAGAATTCGCCTAAAAAAGAAGGGGTTAACTTGGGTGAGCTTGGGGTTCGATTATTAACTGGAATGAGATAGTGTTAAATTTTGAAAGTACTATAGGTTTATTGTCATTTGAAAATATCTCAATAGTGGTTGTTGTTAATTACCTTTAAAACATTATCATCATGTCCGTATAGTGAATAAAATTTTGTAATTATGTACCCAAATTTAATCACTGTTATAAAAATGTGAGATCGACCAGAATATTCCTTAATTTTATTTATTATCAGCTCTGTATGGGTTAATTAGAATATTTGAATCCCTTATGGGTTATAGACAATGTTAAGAAAATAGGCGCAAACATAGAACCGGACAAAGAACTCTTTCAACCTTCTATCGGTTTAATTGGTTTAATTGGTTTAACTAGAGATTTAACCGGAATAAAAATAGAGGTGAATAAAAAAATGAAATAAGCAAATTTTTGTTTTCAACGAAATATAGCAGTAACTTTTTTTTTTTTTTGACCTTTTGATTGATAACCAATAGAGAAAAGACAAAGAAACTCATTAAAAAGGGGGAAATAAAGAAGAAAGTGGAGTCATTTGGTTTTAGAAACAGTTTTTATTTTTTATTTTTTATTTTCAATTAGTTTTATACTTTTTTAGATTTTTGTGAAGAACTTTTATATTGCAATGAAAAGCTACTTATTCCATACATAAGATTTGCATAATTGCAAGTCGATCACATTAATATTCTTGGTAGCTTATTATCCAATGCATATAATATTAAGATCTTGCTAGCTTCAGGTGATTGAAACGGTTGTATGCTGGCTCATCACACACACACCTGCAAGTTTTGGGAACACTGTCCTTAATCTTCCCACTATAATTATCGTTTGTAATATCATAGTACCTGTCCAAATCATGACTCCACCATAGTTTGAAGCTGTCTTTACAGCTGGAAGAATCTCAGAATTCACCACCTCAGGTTATATACCCGGGCAAATCTTTGTTAGCAGTGAGCCCCAAGAATATCAAGCTATTGGGAACATTTGAGGTCCATGTTCCCCATGCATTCAAGAGATTCTCAGAACTTCCACCCGAGTATATGCAAGAAGGGTTGCTGTAAAAGAACTCAACCCATATAAAATCCACATGCCCAGTTTGTATAGCAGCGTCAAGAAACGCATCTGGGTACACACATTGTGGCGATGCGGATATGTAAATCCTTCTATCGGTTGTGGAAGCATTGAGCAAGGTAACAAGTTGATCCCAATGAAGGTGTTCACTATCTGTCACGTCAGCAATGTCGATGCCATCCAACGAGACGGCGCCAAGTGGACCGCCAGCTTTGCCACTTAGGAATGTCTCTACGAGATAATCGGCAAGGTCACTTGTGACATTCTGGCCCTCCGGTGGCGATGACGATGCGACATCGGATCCGATTGAAAGGAAGACTTTGATGCCAATGTCTTGGCAGTGTTTTATTATGGGCTCAAGGTTGGAACATGGGTTTTCACTGGTGCCACAGTGGTTTGCCAAGTTTAAGGTAGGGGTTCTGCCATCATCGTACACGATGAGGCTTTCGAGGATCACGATGTTGTAGTTGCCGGAATCACATGCACCTTCTAAGGACCCTTCTGTTTGGTCGTCTGAATGTTGGCCCCAGTACACAGAAATGGAACCGGAGCCAGAACATTCAGGGCGTTGGAGGAGGTAAAGATGAAAGAGAGCGTTGTTGAAAGGGCCATGAAGAGGAGGGGTAATGATAATGCATAATGCGGTTGTTTTCTGGCTGCCATGGTTGATTAGTTACAAGTTATTTATGGTTTCGTTTTGTTTATTGTTTGGGTTGATGACTCTAAGGCAAGAGAAAGCAACCAATTTATAGAGGGACTGGCTAGCTAGCGTCATTTGCATGCACGGGCCATAATGCACGTAAAGAAGGAAAACGATGTTTATATATTAAAATAAATTAAAATCAATGATATTCGATCAAGAGTAATGTTATACACCTAGAATAATGGTAGAACACACTTATTTATTCAAAGGTTATTATTTATGCTATATTATTCTGGCATTTGTTTTTTCACCAAAAAAAAATCTGGATGGCTAGCATTTTCTTTTAAATATTGTTGTAATTTTTTTTCTTGTTGAATAAAAGTTTAGATGGGGCAACCGTTAGCATTAATTAGAAAAGACCTACCAACCTCCTACAATGTGTTAGGTTGGGGTTTATTAGATGAGTTCATATATAAAATTGTACATAAATTTCATCTAAACAATTATTATTCTCATATTTACTCTTCAACCAAACTCACCCTTAGATAATAAACATAAAGACCTACCGAAATGAGATGAAAATAGTTTATTTATGTAAAAGAGCTAGTAATGATACTCATCCAAATATTGATAGGATATTTGACACAAAACATAATGATTACTTATCCATCTAAAGACAAATAATCATACTATATTATTCTCAAAATAATACTCGATTCTAGCCTCTTCCATTTTGTACATAGTGGTGATTAATATACTATATCATTTCTCCGATATCACTATATGGGAAATATTACTTTTACATATAGGTCTTATAGACGCCTCAAAATCACTTTTGAGGTCTAAATATTGATGTGTGGACACATCAAGTATGACAAGAAAATTGATAATATATGAAAAACTTTTTTTACTGCATTGTGTATTTGTGTTCACTTAGATATTTAAAATCCAATCATTAATAGATAATTTTTTTCACCCTTTTATAGATAAAATTAGGGCCAAATTTTTTTATAATATTTTAAGTAAAAATAAAAAATCAAACCAATCCAAACCAATTTAAATTGGCTTAGTTTGGTTTGGTTTTTCAAATATAAATAATTGAACCAAATTAAATTGAACTAAAATAAAATTTATTGTGTAGATAACTTGGATTTTATCTTAAAAACAGACCAAACTAAACCGCAAATATACTAGTGGAATTTCAAGTGAGGAATTATTTTGTATTGTCCTTTAATATTTTTGTCATATTAGCAAATATATGTTTTGATTTTCATATTCACTATTTGAAATTGAAAAAACAAAAATATTTAATTAAACAATATTTTTAAAAAATTTATAGCATCCGTGCATATATCAAAATTATACTTCTGAATATAGGTGGGGAAGGTTTTATATTGCACATGTTTTGTGTGAGAAGTTTTGTGGTACAGTGGTCCCTCAGTCAATTGCAGTAAACACAACCTACCCTTGGATCGATAGATGAATGACAATGGTCCACAAACAATAATAATTAAAAAACAACAACTAATGTTAAGTCAAAATCACGGTAAAATTTCATTGTGGCACTTTTTACTTTTTTTATGAAAAAAATATATTTCTACTCCTTATAAATATATATTGGTTTGATTTTGATCTCTCTAAAATTTTTACTTTAATTTTGGTTTCTTTTTTATTTTTTTTGTCATTATCATTCTTAATTTTGATTCCGATAAATATATTTAAACATGTATCTAATTGTTATAAATAATGAAAATTATATTTTTCCCTTTATAAATATCACTTAACATTAACATTGAATTTACGCGAGATCAGATAAACCAACAATACAAAGAAAAAAGAGAGGTCAAAACCATAAAGGAGAGAGAAATGGAAGAGAAAGAATAATATATCTACAACACTATTATATAACATTATTACAATACAGATAAAAAAAAAATAAAAAAAAGTGGACGCAGGAAAATAAGAAATTGAAATGGACTCGCCATCTTTTTTTATCTATATTATAAGAATACTGTTCCTCAAGAGAAAATGCATCGATTGGATTCTATCTCCTTTGCTTTGAAGGAAAAACAAGAGAGGAGAGAAAGATGGAGCGCATCCCACCAAAAATAATTTCTCTTTATGATAGGGTAGGAGAGAAAGGCTTAATACTTTGGTTATTGTTTTGTCAATAAAACTCTTGGAATACAAGGGTTTTTACTTTTTACATAGGATGCTATTTTATTATTGATAATTTATAAATTTAATTTTAATATGTTATTAATATAAAAGTTATTAAGATAAAAATTATATGTACAGTTTACTTGATTAAATAACTTATATTAATATATTTTTTATTTATATGGTTTCTAACAAATATTTAAAAATCAAATAAAATTAATATTTATACTTTATAATATACAAGGATATATATATATATATATATATATATATATATAATTTTATAAGCTTTTAATTTCTTTTTTCTATTTTTCTTCATTTTTTTCATCCAAACAATAGGAGGAAAAACTTACTTTTTATTTTTTTTTCTTTTAATTTTTTTTTCTCTTTTTTTATTTTCTTTTCTCTCATTTTCTTTCCATATCCAAACACGCTAATAAGGTTATTAATAATATGGCATCTAGATAAGAATAAAAAGGATATTCTCTGCATTACTTTATCCTTTGTGAACATATGCTTAAGGTCTATTTGATTTTTTATTTGTTATTTTGATTTATTTTTTATTTTTGGGTCAGAAGTTCATTCATTAATAAATAAAGGCATGCGATTGGATATATATAAAGCATCATGGAAAAAAGAAATTGGTATAGTGCATTAAATATATTGACACTAAATGCCTAAATTTAGAAAATTAACCAATGACAACTATATAATGCTAAGAACTTGGATGTAAATGCTTCACGCGATAAATACTCATGAATGCAAAGGTGAGGAGCAAGACATTTTAGTCAAGATTGATTTCTTAGAGCTGAGGAGCTAAACTCAAAGGCATCTTGTTTATATTATCAAACACACTAATAGCCAAATTTACATCTTAGTAGCTTACTTGGTGGTACAAACCAGACCACCAAAAGTCTTCGAAAACAACCATATGTTGTAAAGGAGATCCATTTCAGGAGAAAAGGAAAAAAAATGGTTGGGTCTACAAGGAAGAGGATAAATGATTGGGTGGATAGGGAAGATAATACTATTTGAGACAGAAAATTTTATTGCCTTATAGCTTAGGTTGATGCCGGTCTTTCCTTCTGAGGTTTTTCATTTTATTTTATATGATTGTGGGTATCTTTTTTGTTTTTTAACATAGCACGGATAAACTGCATAGTGTGATGTAATGAAATTTCGGTGTGAAATTGAAATGACAAATCCTATGCGTTTAGTTTTTCACTTATTTTTAGTTAATTTTCTATTTTTTAAGATTTAATTTGTGGATAAAACAATAAAAACCTGTAAAATCCTGTTTTTGATTTACTTCACAAAATCTTAAAAACAGTAAATAAATTAAAAATGGAAAATAAAAATTAAAAAGTGGAAACTACTTTTTAAAAACAAATGCAATATGATGGGTTTACAATTAGCCACGAGAATATTTAGGGTATGTTTATGTATTGGGTTTGCTCAGGGTAAGAGAAGGAAGGGAAAGGGTTTGTTGAGTAAACTTTTAAATTTTACAAACTCCTCCTTTTCCTTTTCCTTTCCATTCAAAATTAAACTCATAAACACAAGCTATAGATATCCAATTATGCCAGTGTATTTTCCATTTTCCGGTGTTGGCTATATATCTCTGAGTACTTTCTTTTCATGCTCAGGACTCGAGTTCTTGCTCCTTTGGGGCTGGAGAGCATTCAAACAATTATCAAAAAATGACAAAGCTCTGTCGACCACAAGCACTTTGAATATCACTGTATCATCAAATAGAAATATTGAAAAAACGACTTAAAAAATGATAAACTAGGAGGAAAAAATTAAAAATTATATGACATATACCTACTAAATGTTATAAATTATGGTGCCCTATATATGTTAATGTCTACAAACTAGATAAAAAAAATTGTTCCATATATCTGTGAGCTGCGTGAGAGTGGAGACGATGCCAATGTGCTTGTGAGAGTGATGTATCCATCCTTAGCTTGTTACTAGATTTTATGTAGCACGTGTCTTGTGTGATAACTTAGGTGGCACCTAAATGGGACCTCGCCTCCATTTTCATGCATGGGATCAAAGTTTTCTTGTAATATCGTCCTAGTTGTGGATAATTCCTTTGATCGGTATCCAGTTCAACACGAGATTTCCCTTGCAATCCCTGCACTCATTCATGTGTACGTTAGGAGGTGTATTCTATGATGGCATATGGTGGATATAGGTTTTGAAACCAAGCCTGAGTTTGTATCAATCTTTAACAAACAAAAAAAAAACTCAATTCAAAATCGAGTTAAATCCTAAATCTTCAACTAAAATTTTATTTGTTAAAGAAAATTATTATAGGAATTTAATTTAAATAATGTACTATCACCATGAAATAAAAACACATAAAAATACATTGCATGCTTTACTGTATTATTTCATTCTATCTTTTGATGAATTTCCAAAACTTCCTTTGCTTTCACATCCGATCTGCTATTTCAAAGCACTTGATTCTTCCCATGACGAACTCTGAATTACATAAGGAACGTATTAGGATGAAAAAAAAAATTAAAAGGAGGGAGAGAGAGAGAGAAAAAGAACGAAGTTGATTACCGAAAGGAAAAGTCATATTGCCCCAAAGAAAATCATGATTTTATCAGGTCGTTAATAATTGCACGGAGATGGTTCAGCTGGACCATATATGTGACAGGAGTTGTCCTATTTTTTAAATTATTTGCTTCCACATACATAAAATGTGCAGTTTTTTTTTTAAGTCAACATATAATGTGCAGTTCCAAAACACTGAAAATCCATATTTCTGTTCGTCAAGGTCCTGATCGTCACTGTTTAGTTCCCCCTTTCTTTTGCTCTCGGATGGTTGTGCTTGATTCTGAAGCTTGTTTCTGTGTTGTGATCCTGCTGCTAGCTTTTTGTTTCTTTTCCTTTTATTTTTGTCGTTTTTTTTCTTAATCCTATGTTTTTATGTTGTTCTTATGATCTCTTGATATACTCTTATGGAGGTACCCTTTTCGTTCTCTCTCCCGAGAGTCAAGCATTTTTGCTTATAAAAAAAAACACATAAAAGATAATTATGAGTGAAATTATTTTTTATGTGGCTAATGAGTGAATGATTATCATTTATATGGGCTGGGGGCAAATATTATAATTATATGGACTTCTAAATCTTGGAAGAGGCAAGATTTTATTCCTATACAATCCGACTTGACACATGGCGATCAGGAGAACGATAAAAAAGTCTCGTGAGATTTTAGCTGATGGAAATCCGCAATAACATCACCCACATAGCATATATAAAATGAGAAGTTGGGAAGAGGAAGTCCAGTAAACGGTAAAGCTTTTGAGTGCTGAAAGTGTTGTATCTGTAAAGAGAATTTGTTTATTTACGGTATTAAAAAAATGACATATGATAGAATGGTAATTTCAAATAAACATGTGTCTGAGTAAATTTGTCAAAATATTGTAAATATTTTATGTTTAAATGTTAATGAAAATATTGTTTAATTTTATTTTTTTGATTTGCAATTTCTGTTAACAGCATATCCGTTATGTTTTTGTTATTCATATCTTACTTTCCATGTAATGGGTAACATGCCTACAAAATAATAATAATAATAATAATAATAAAAGTCATACAAGTTGCTAATATTTTTAAAAATTAATCTTTCAAATAAAAAATCAAATATTAATAAAAATATTTGTTGTACCATCCATTTTTATCTCTTTTATCTTGCTCTACTCTTTTATTATTATTTTTGTCTCATAGAATACTTTTTTTGACACACAAATATTGTAATTTTTTGGGACTAGAAACAAAAAAAAAAAAAACAGGAAAAATAAATTGAAGCGAGCTACCCAATTTACATATATTTTAACCCATTTTTTCCCAACTCTACCTTACTTTATATAAAACACACATAGCACTCTCGGATGTTTAAAAACCAAATATACAAAATGAGATGAAAGAGACAGAAAGAAACGAGTTTATATAGAAAGCTCTAATATTTTAATATTTTTCTAAAATCTTGCCACTATTAAGATTCATCCTGAAATCTTACCACTATCAAAATTCTTATTGAAATCTTGCTAATGATAATATTCTGATTAAGAGCTACAAGACTCATGCCCATGCACTAAACGCCACTACCACTATTATATGTAGGGTGTGGCAAGATTAATGTATAAAATCATTTATTCGTTTTGGAAAAAATGGAAGTGACAAGATTTTACTGGCATCACACACAGTAAATTAATTTTTAAACCCATATAAATGCATATTATAATCTGAAAACCAATATGAAAAAAAGGATGCTAATTATGAAGAAGCCAATTCTATATATATACACATATGGTTAAGGCTATATATTGTATGAACTAATTGCATGGAAAAGGCTGCCTTAAATTTTTTGGGTCTACATAAAAAAAAAAATAGGAGGGTCAGGACTGGAAAGTAATTACAGCCATTGAAACAAGCAAACTGATATGATGTGGACAATAAATAAAGAAGATAATACACCCGAGTATTTTGTAAGAGTGAGTTCTCATATGATATGAAGCTGTAGAAAACGCTTCATTGATGAAGCTGTGAGATGTAACAAATGAATTGATGACACTTGTGTTTATGGGGTCCACAACTAACAAGTAAAAGCATGTAGGATTTTGTGGTAATGATCTGATTAAAAATAATACAAGATTAATCATTGTTGTTAATAATAAGTTATTTTATTTAAAAATCACTAAATGACACTGGCTCCTCCTTTTCGGCGGCCAACGATTCCTCGACCTCCTCCTCCGTCGGCGGCGGCCCGTCTGTACAACCGAAAGTGCTTCCGAATCGAGGACAGAGAGTTTACGCATACGAAAAAGTAGAGCAAACCAATTCTTAGTAGCAAAAAACAGAAGCACCCATGAGCTAAAAATTCCGACCCCCATCATGAACTCTGAACCAAAGCACTTGAAAATAACAGAAAAATCCCAGCTGTACAATAAAAAATAAAGATCAGAACGGCATCATTGTTGCAGAGCAAAAACATGCGAGAGAGAGCCAGGGGGGGGGGGTTACAAGAAAGGGGTCCTGAGAAGAAGGGGGAGAAGGAGTAAAGGAGGTGAAGGGAGCGAGAGATGACAGGGTGACGAGAGTGTCCGAGATGGGTGCGTTCCTTGATTTGTGTTGCAATATTCTTTAAGAGAGAAAATTGAAGAGATGGCACTTGCAACTGGAGCAAGGACCTGTTGAGGAATGTCCATGGCCGGGGCAGTTTTGCATCTACTTAGTTTCTTCTTCTTATAAGGCAATGATGGTTTTTGACGTTGCTGTTGTTGTTGAGTGAAGAGGAACAGGACTTGTAATGGAGGGGGAGTATGCGGTTGCCTGTGGGGAAGAAAGTGAAAAGTTTAGTGTGGTTCATTTGTGATGGGTATATCACTCCGTCAGCGAAGGATGATATGATCCGGGTATCTGTAGGATAATGTGATGGTTACGGTTTTGAAATTAGAAAAACCACCCCGTCTCTAATCTTTTAATATTGCAATTAGTTCCTTGAATGTTGTTATTTGCATTTAGAGTAAGTGTGTGTTGTTATTTGCATTTAGAGTAAGTGTGTGTAACCCTGCTTTCCCCAGCAATCCCCTATTGTAAGAACTTCTAGCACTACCTAAAGCACTCTCTTTCATGTCTCTTCCGTTGCGCTTGGCTTCTTTATCAAGAACAGGCTGTGTCATCTTCGTGAATTCTCTAGTTTGTGAAGAGGGATAGCTCTCTCCATCATTGGTTGTGTGGTTCTGGTTCGTCAATACCAGACCTTGAGATTGAGAACTCCAAAAGTGTTATTTCGTGATAGGATGTTAGATTCAGAGATCTCTCCAAGGAAACTTATTGTATTCAATTGGCTTAGTGTTTTTGTTAAATACTTTATCTCTGTCAAGGACACTTGTGATTATTCTATCAAAACAAATATGGGGAATACATTGATTTGAATATATTGGATAAATATTGTCCATGTAAGTTGTGAGTTGACATCTGTGCATGTTGATGAAAATAATCGATGAAAACATTGGTGACAGTGAATCCTCAATGAAGAACTATTTAGAGGGAGTGTTCAAGTCCAAAAAATAGAGGAAACATTGAAAAGTGAAGTATAATAAAGACAAAGATTGAAACTTTGGGCCCTTAAATATGGAGGGTTTATGTTAAGTTTCTAGTTTGGTTAATCTCTCTTTTTTTGCGAGGATACTAGATATTTAATTCAAATATCATGAAAAATTTGAATTCAAATATATTATTTGTATATGCAAATCAATCATCACACTGAGGAAGTTGCGATTTATGTTAGTTGGAATTCTCCATGGCGTAGGACAGCAGAGGTACAAAGGAAGGTGAGGAAGGTTCTGTTATATCACTATCTTCATTTCCTTAACTTTAAGTGGAAAAGAGTAGGAGGGCTTTTTAGCAAAAATAAATATTCACAAGCTAAATACCAATTTTAGAATTAAAAAAAAAGCAGACTACATATCCACTGTTAGATTTTACTAATATCTGATCCAATGGCTCAAACATGCGACTCATGTAATGTTCCAAGAGTAGTGGGGACCAAATTATCCTTCACCTTACTCCATCATCACTATTTGTTCATCCGATGGACACGTGCACGTACCAAGTTTCACAGGCACATTGGAAATGCCCCCATGCATCTCTTTTTCCCCCCTTTTTGTGACTTTGGTCTAGCACACCCCTTCTCCAACCTTTTCTCTTCCTCCTCTCTTCACAGTCAAATCTCACTTTTCAGCTAAGGGTAAGCCACCTCATAGAGGTGTTCATCTCTACTATAGTGGTTGGTCATCTCCCTTCCTTTTAAGATTAATTTCTTTATCTTTTGTTTCTCATTTTATTTTATTTTCTTTGCACACCTCCACCTAGCTACTAATGTGTTTGATCATATGTAATTGGTGAGTTGTCTTGATGGAAGGATGTCATTCAGACTTTTGCTTTGAATTATGGTGCTAGTTACCTCCTTGGTCAAATTATTGGTATGTGTTTATGACAATGATAGATCAATCTCAACTAGTGAATGTTGGTTTAGGCTTTTTTTCAGAGTCATCCTCATTTGATGATGTATGGTTGTCTTCTGATGCTTTGTTGATGAAGTGGGCTACTAGGATATGTACTTGGCTACCACTATGTTTGATAAACTTGATGCCACCATGTTCAGCTATTTAACTCTAAGAAGTCACTACTATATGTTTGTTTCTATACAACTAGAGAGTATAGTGTTTACTTTTAAGAGATGTAACATGCTTACCTTTGCATTTTTGAATGTGGTGTGAAGCGATTAGCGTCATATTTAATTATCTTATAAAAGCTTAAAGTTTGTCGTCATTGATTAATTTTTCAGATTTAGGCTTTTGGTGTCAATAGAATTTGATGTATTGTATCTCAATTTTTACTTGATATTTTGTACTCTATTTAGGTATTTATTTATTAATCAATAAAACTCTTTTGAAAAAAAATTAATTATAAAAAAAGAAATATAAATAAATTTGTACCTAACAAAATCTAACTGTGTAGTTAAAAGTATAACGATATTTGTACTCATTCTTTAGACTTATAGATTCACCATGAAAAAAAAGACACAAAGGGGTGGATATTAAAAAACGAAAAGGTAATGGAACTGTTGTTTTAAAGTTTTCTCTCTCATTATGAGCCTACAATAAATCTAAAAAATAAATATAAATAACATTATTCTAAACAAAATTAACAATAGAGGCCAGCAGCTAACTAAGTTTCAATATATGGGAAAATTCTTAGATGTTTTTTAAAAATATTTGGCAATATTATTCATAACTCAACATATCAATTTTGTGAATTATCATTATTTAATTTCTCATTTTTATATTTTTTAATACAATAATTAATATATTTAACAATAAACAATACTAATATTTATAAAAATAAAAAGAGTTCCTCAAATACTAAACTTAATTTTGTTAGTACAGCATCTTGTAGCTTGGGTTGATGCCAGTATTTTTTTGGTTGTTTTTGCTTTCGAGGTTTTTCATTTTATTTTCTATCATTGTGGGCATCTTTTAAGTTTTTTTAACATAGCACGGATAAACTGCATACATGTGATTTAATGAAATTTTGATGAGAAATTGAAATGACAAATATGATGTGTTGGGTTTCAGAAAAATAACTTTTAGTTTTCATTTCTATTTTCAGTTAATTTTTTGTTATTTTAGATTTAATTTGTAAAGAAAATATTAAAAACTATAAGATCTATTATGAAATATTATTTAAGTATGTATGTTCATATCTTTGGCCGATTCAATTAAGATTTGATTAGCTAGAATCTATTACGATCTTATTCAATCTTATATCACTCACCCTTTGGTTATAAATAACCCTTTTAGGTGCTCATTGTATTGTACCTTTGAGATTATCGATAAGATCATTGTTTCTCTTATTCTCTTCTACATTTTTCTTTCTATTATTATTGTTTTACAACATGTTATGAGCACAAGACTCTACCATCCGTCCAAATGGCAGAAGCAGGCAAATGCATGTAAAGATAGCATATATAGGGAAGCTCCTTGAAGCAACTTTCATTTTCTCTCAATTAATTTATTAATGGTGAGTTTTACCATCTAAGTAAAGAAAGCTTAAGGTAAGAAATTTAATTATGTCAATTCCTTTCAATATATCTTGAATCTTATATATTAAAATTCATCTTGATCTAATAATGGGTCCTAAAGGCACCATGAAATAAAAAATCCAAAATGGGTTCTTATGGTTATAATATCATTCACCGTTAACAAAATGATATAACGACATCACTTACCGTATCGAAAAATATAATGGCGTTACTCACTTAGTAAGAGATATAGTGGTCTATGTGCACATAGTAATGCATTGAATTGAGGTATAGGTGAAGTACCCTAATCTTAGATCTTATTAGGTGAGGAAAAACCCTTAATTTGAGATATACATGACTTGATGGATTAGATGACTCCCCACTTGAAGGATTACTCAAAACAATTATTTGAGATGCATATAATTTGATGGGTTGAGATGACTCCCACTTGAAGGATTGCATAAAGTAGTGGTATTTTTAATCATTCTCCATAATTTATCAAATACTATTCCCTAGTGAATGATAATTATGCTCAAACAATGGATAATTATTCCTAGCAAATACATCTTTATTATTCAAAATTATTTGAGAAACTATCTTTCTACTTAAGGAGATTTACATATTTCCAAAAATAAATATATCAAAAGATCATTCCTTGAAGTGAATGAATCTCATTATTTAAATCACCTCATGTATGTGTCAATATGACTCAATATTTAATGTTTTATATTCCTAAAGTGAATGTATCATCTAAGGATAATTTTGAGTATTATAATTTATTAATTTTATACTTTTTGGGCATCTATATTTTAATACTCATTCTTGAAAAGAAAATATAATTGCTTAAATCTCCTTCTTCTAAATATTCTAAAAGATCCAATTGATCTATGTTATTTTATTTGAATATCAATTGGTTTTTAAACTCATGATCACAATTTAAAATAAATAAATAAATAAAAATCATGATTTTAATCATAATATCTTATTTTTCTTGATTTCATCATCCTATCTTGGATTTAATTTGTTTTGGTCATCTTGTTTGAATTGACATTTTATATCAGTACAATTGATTACTTGTCTATGTTTTGAGCAAATAAAACATCATTTTATTCAACATCAAGTGCACAACCTTTTATTTTTCTTTTGCCAATGCTTAAAAATGTTGGTTTACATTAACTTATGCTTGGACAATAGCTACTATCTTTTTGGAATAATTTATTATTTAATCATTTTTTATATTAAATAAAATTATGCTATTTGTGGCATACTTCATAAATTATTAATTTTATTATTGTGTATAGTATAAAATTTAATATATCATTTACTTTATTGATTGATTTTATCACAAGATGATAATATATCACAAAATAATTTGTATGTTTTAATGATTAATTAATGTATCACAAAATAATATTATATAATATTGAGATACTTTTGTGATATTTTTGTGATACATATATATCATGATTATTAATTTTTTTTTTGTGAAGCGATTAAACATGACAAATTTCCTTTCTTTCATGATATATATGTTAACACCTTGATGACATCATTTGATATATTTTATATTTTACTCATTTAGTAATGAGAAAAATAAATGTTAATATCTTTTTTGGTAATACCAATATAATTGAAAGCTCTTGAAGAGCCACTACTTTGTTTCCAAAGAAACACAAATTATGCTCTATTATTTAGTTTTGAAGATATCCATTGAAATGAATATCATATTGAGATAGTGTGAGAGGGAAATAATTAGTAACTCCATATCACAACTCATACTTCTAGGAAGTACAAAAGAAAAATTGACTACATTTTATTTTCTGTCACATCACCTAATATTAGTGTAACTAAATCATATGATATTGTAAACTAAAAGTTTACTAGCCAAATAATTTTATCTTTTGGTAGGATTAGGACATCTTGAAGCAATATGTAAAGAATTCATGAAAACTCATATGAGCATTTATTGAAGAACCAGAAGATTCTTTAATTGATGAGTTTGCTTGTGCTACATGTTTCAATGGAAAATAATTATATGACCATCACCAGCAATAATTGGATTTGAATCTCTTAAATTCTATAAGGAATTCAAGATGATATATGTGAATCAATTCATCCATCATATGGATCTTTCAAATATTTTATAGATGCATCTATGAATGGTCACATTTGTGCTCATTATGATCTCACAACCGATGCTTGCGATATTATTTGCACAAATTAATTTATTGAGAGTGCACCTTGATAATCCAATCAAAATTGTTTATCTTGATGATTCAGGTGAATTTATTTCTTAAGCTTTTAATGCTTGTAGGCCAATGGTAAAAAATGTTGAACATCCAATTATTCATGTTCATATACAAAGAGTTAGCTAGCACAATTAACTTATAAAAGACCTTTAGTTTATCCTAGATTTATTGCATGAGAACAAATATCCCAATTTCTAGTTGGGAGCATACTATTTTGCAGCACTTATTTATATAAGGCCAACATTAGCCAATAAATCTCTCCTTACAATATTACTTTGGCCTACCAACAGTTTATTTAAGAACTTTGGAGGTTCAATATATGTCTCAACTACCCATCTCTTTTACTCCAAATTGGACTCCAAAGAAAATTAGGGATATATGTTGGATATGATTCTCCCTTTACAATATCAAACATATTGAAATATAAATAGGAGATACTTTAAGGCTCAATATATATATTGACAATTTGATAATGTTTCCAACATTAGAGGGAGGAAGCGATAGTTGAAAAATGAAATAAATTGGAATGTATCGATATTATTATATTTAGATCATCACACAAGGCAATGTGAACTAGAAGTCTAAAAGATAATACATTTGCAAAAAACAATAGCAAATGAATTGCTAGATGCATTTTCTGTACAAAAAGATAACTAAATCCTATATATACCAGATGAAAATGCCCTAATCTAAATTGATGTCCTTTGTGGACAATTGGTCAATGCAAAATTCACGTCCAGAAGTATGATAGACCATCCAATCAGTTCCAAAAATGAAAATCCTAGGAAAAGTGGCAAAGATGGAAATAATTTTATGAGGCAAATGATACTCTTCCTGTTAAAGATGATAGAGACATAGTAATGAGATTTGTTATAGTCCAAAATTTTGAAACATTAGAAGACATTTAGGCACTGAAAATAGTCATTCAAAATGATAAGACTCAATAGACTATATTTCTATAGGAAAAATGATGGAATCGACTAATAATTATTGTCGACAATATATTTGCATATAATGTAGCACTAAATATTATGCATGAAAATGAGGATCTTGAGCCAAGAATCTTCAAAGAATGTTGATGTAGAAATGATTGGCCAAAAATGGAAAGAAGCATACAAGCTGAATTAGATTGACTTGCAAAATGTGAAGTCTTTGGACCTATAGTCCAAATACTAGAAGGTGTGAAACTCATGGGATACAAATTGGTATTTGTGAGAAAAAATGAGAAAATGAAACTGTACGCTACAAGGCTCTAATTGTAGCACAAGATTTCTCACAAAAACCTTATATAGATTATGGCGAAATGTATTCCACTAGTAGTGGATATATACAATAACATTTCAAAATTTGATTAGTTTATCTTCACATAATAAGCTAAATATGCACCTGATAGATGTTGTCAGAGCATTTATATGGTTCATTAGATAATGATATTTACATGAAATGCCCCTAAAGATTAAATGTATCAACATTATCTAATGAACGTCCCAGGGAATATACTCAATTAAGTTATACATATCTATATATGGCCTAAAGCAATCTGGATAGGTGTGCTATAACCGTCTCAATGAATACTTGATTAAGAAAGGGTTATAAATGATGTCATTTGCCTCTATGTTTATATAAAAGAAAATTATATATGAATTCATTATAATAGCTATGTATGTTGATGACTTAAATATCATTGGAACTCCTTAGAAGTTTCTAGTCATAAAAGATTTAACAGAGGTTTGAGATGAAAGATCTTGGAAAAACAAAATTTTGTCTTAACCTATAGACCAAGCGCCTTAACAAATGAAATATTTGTTCATCAATAAACTTACATAGAGAAAATCCTCTAGATTTTATATGGATAAATCACATCCATTAAGTACCTCAATGGTTGTAAAATCATTAAATGTGAAAACGGATCTATTTCATCCTTGGAAGGTAATGAAGAAGTTCTTGGTATCTAAGTACCATACCTTAGTGCCATTAGAGCACTTATGTTTGTTGCTAATAATATACAACCTGATATAGCATTTTCTATAGGTGTATTAGCAACTATAATTCCTCCCTAACTAAAAGGAATTGGAATGGAATTAAACATATCTTTGCATACCTTCGAGGAAAAATTGATAGGGGTTATTTTATTTATATGGATCAAATTCACAATTGGTTGGCTATGCAAATGTAGGATACTTATCAAATCCACACAAATACATATCTCAAACAAGTTACTTATTCACATATGGTGATCCAACTTTATCATGAAGATCTACAAAAACAAGTCTTAGCCACCGCTCCTTCAAATCATGCACAAATAATTGCAATACATGAAGTAAGTTATGAATGTTTTTGGTGATTAGCAAATCAACATATTTGAGTATCATTTGGATTGTCTTATAAGGAAGAAACTACAACAACGTAACTTTATATGAGGTTAATATAGCATGTATAGCTCACTAAATAAGGGTATATCAAAGGAGACAAAATGAAACACATTTCTAAATTCTTTTTACGCATGATCTTAAGAAGCAATCAATTTATGTCTAGTAGATTCGTTCAAGTGATAATCTAATAGATTTATTCATGAAGTCACTTCCTTTATATCTTCTTTTGAGAAATAGTGCATAAGATCGGATGTATTGATTAAGAAACCTTTAAAGATGCTCTTAAAGGGGGAGGCATACTTTACTTTTTTTTCCTTAATCAAGGCTTTTATCCATTAGATTGTTCCCTATATGGTTTTTAATAAGACAGTCTTAACTTTCCACAATGAGGATATTATACTTTTTTTCCTTCACTAAGATTTTTCCCATTGGGTTTTTTCTTAGTAAGGTTTTTCTCATTTGATCTTATATTACTCATCGATTCAATTTTCACATTTCCTTCACAAAATCATGAAAATAGGAAACAATTGAAAACAGAGAATATTAACTGAAATTTTATAAAACCAAACACAAAGTGATGAGTAACAATTATCGGTATAAAATGTTTAGGGTATTTATGAGTTTGGTTTTCTAAGGTTAAGAGAAGGAAGTGTCGGGTTGCTAAGCAAACTTTTAAAATTTTACTTTATAAACTCCTTATCTTCCTTCCCATTCCATCGATTCAAAATCAAACTCACAAATACACCCTAAGAGGATCCAATTATGCTAGTGTATTTTCCAAGTGAAAAATATTATACATTCAAAATCATTGCCAGAAAATAAATGTCAGAATTATATGTCATAATTGATAGAATAAAGCTACATATCTTTAAAATATATACAAAATCTTTGATAAAAATTATGATAATTGTTGGATGAAAATAAAATCGTATTACCATTAATTAATCTAAAGGCTAATAATTATGGCACATAATTCTGATAAAAACTTCTGTTGTCAAGTATTTTCTAATTGATCATCTTTGGATGAATAGGTTGGTCTTATCACTACATTTAATAAGAAATTAATATAGAATTGAGTTTATGGTGAATCTTATATGTGGCACAATATCAATGAGTGCTTTAATGATATTTATATATTTTTAATTTTAAATTATGCTTTGAATGAGATATCTTGTCACGTGTAGGATTTATTTTAACTTGAAACTATACTATTATTAGTATAATAAAAATAGTTTGTTGACCATTATTTAAAATAAATAATTTATTTAAATACATCTTATAAAAAATTGAGTATATAAATTTATTTTAAAAATAAGTTAACCGTTAAATAATTAAATAAATTGAGAAAATATAAATGTGTCATTCTATTTTATATCTTATTTTGAATATCATGCTTATAAGGTTGAAAAAATCTCATAAATGACCTATAACAATAAAGAGGCTATTTTATGAAAATTTTACATATTTTGAAAGTTGAAATTATTGAATAATGAAAGAAGAATAAACAGATATAATTTTATTATATCATGATCCGTTTATAGTGATGACAATAATAAATCATTAAAATAGGACATGTCCCATGCCCTTGTTCCCATTTAGAATTTTGTCTCTCATCCCGCATCCTCATCATCATCACATGTTTCCATTCCTCATTCTTCGCTGGATTTGAATCCATGTGCATATTCAGAGATTTATTAAAAGAATTCTAAAAAGTAAAAAGTTTTAAAATATTTTG
Organism: Dalbergia oliveri; assembly: GCA_030441495.1. NCBI lineage: Eukaryota > Viridiplantae > Streptophyta > Magnoliopsida > Fabales > Fabaceae > Dalbergia > Dalbergia oliveri. The sequence goes on from JAMLFY010000010.1 coordinate 22,862,127, forward strand.
AATTGAAGACATAAATATCTATAATAACAAATATTAGTAATGCAACATAATTCAAATTAAAAAATAAAATGGCATATATCATGCAAATCCAATATAGATAATTGAAAAAATAAAGATGTGTTATCCCTTTGCCCCATTTAACAAACGGGAATCTATCCATATGAAGACAAAATTTGCCACTATTCCCATCTCTATTATGGGTAATCATGTTCCACGTGTACCCACTTCATCGATTTTTTTTTGTCATCCTAGTTATTTATATTTTTTTAATAAGTTAAAATATTTAATTTATAAAAACATAAAAAATATTTCATAATTAATAAAAAATAATTAATAAATTTAATTTATGTGATTTCAATCACACCCCCTTTTCATTGTACATACTTTTAGTAAATTAAAATATCAATTTTAAAATATATGTTATAATTAGTAAAAAAAATGCATATAATCCTAATTTATAGCATCTCAATTATTGGAGTTGTATATCAATTACACAATTATTTTTAATAAAAAAGTGATATAATTATTTAGTTTTTTAAAATAATTAATAAATAATTAGTATCATTATCAAAGAAGTGTAAATTGTGGGATTGATTTTTTTAAAATATTTTAATGTTGAAAAATTGAAGTCTTGTTTTTTAAAAAATTAATATGAAACAACTATAGAATTGATAAGTTGGAATGTGTAGGTTGTAAAAAATTAAATATGATATAGTGAGACGGTAGATATATATTTTTTATGATTTTCAAAAGCTCTACATTTAAAGTTAGTAACTCCCTCTACTTCGTCCTCATTTAAAATTTCACCTCTTATCCCATTTCTCATCCTTGTCATGGGTCTCCATTCTTATTCCCTACAGAGATTTGAATCTCTACCTGGTATTTATATTAAAAAATTTTCAAAAAGCAAAAGAATTTCAAAGTTTTGAAATTCAAAACACAAATATCCATAATAACAAATGTCACTAATGCAACATAATTCAAATTACAAATAAAATACATACATGAAGCAAATTAAATCCAATAAAGATAATTAAAAAATAAAGGTGTGCTAAGATTTTATTGTTATCATTAATTATTATAATTATAATAGATCTATTATCATTAATACTATAATTATAATTATTAATTGTATTTTTTGGGTAACATAATTATAATAACTTTGTTATCTTTAATACTATAATCATATTTATAAAATTTTAATGGCATAATACATTCAATTATCATTTTGTTTATATTATTTGTTATTTGTTAAATAATTTTAATGAAGAGAGATATGAATGTATGATTGGAAAAAATAATTAATATTTAGAAAGTAAATTAAATCCAAAAACTTTAAATATTAAGATTATGAAAATGGTAGGGTATAATTTTTCTATGAATGATAAATGGAAAACTATCCATCCAATGAATCTTAATTATTAGTATTATAGAAAGATTATAGATTATATTAAATCATTCCAAAACACGTTAACTATGATATTAAGTTTTATTAAAATATCAACTCTAATATAGTATTGCATGTATTATTATATTTTTATTATCAATATCAATATAGTATAATGTGGCAAATTTTATATATTATAATAATTTTTAATAAATTATATGTTATACTAATTAAATCTGATATGCCAAAATAAAATGATATGTAATTAATTTTATTTTTTAAAATTTTAAATTAAATTTGAGAGTAATTAATTAATTAGAGAGTGAGTGATCAATCTTATTTATGTGTTAATTTGTGATATTAAATTTTTAGTTATAATTTGTTGACCATGATAATATGTGTTTGATTTTAATTAATAAAATAATTTAAATTAGCATAATTACTATGTCAATGATAATAGCACAAATTTAAGGTTGACTCAATAATATAGATTGATATCTCTTCTTAAATTTATGGATGTGTCCAAAACTAACATAGATTATAACTAAAAGATATATATCTCATTAATTTTTACAATATATTATTCCAAGGATTTAATTTTAATGTACTGTTAATATAAAAATATTTTACACAGATATTCAATTATATAAAATTAAGTATTCAATAGTTAATTACCATATTTAAATGTAATTTGAATATAACAAAATAAAAAAAATTTCATATTTAAACCATATTGAAAACCTTAAAAAACTTGATGAATCACATTTAAAATAAGTGAATAACTTTCATACTGAAAATTTTATGTTAAAATTAAGTGATAGTAGATATATGTGAGTTTATACAAAATATACAAGTATTAAATAAAGAAAATTATCTGAATTAAAGTCAAAATGATTACAGTCGTTGAAACCAGCAAAATGATTTGATGTGGACAATAATTAAATTAAACAAGATAATAATATATGCACCCCAGTATTTTGTAATTGATTGGTGAAAAGGGCAATGAGATTCACATCTTTCTTTTCCTCATGTACCATGCATAACCAATAAAATAAAATATATAGTACATACAGTAAAACAAACGGTAAGCGTAGAAAGTCTATATATATATATATATATATATATCATTGTAATTAGAATTACGGGTGCATGTGATACCCTTAGTTCATCCAAAAAAAATTATGGGTGCATTTTGATTGAGAGAGGGTAAAAAGTCACAAAATTTACCGTCCAAGAATAGGTACATGCATAATAGAAGGCAAATATTTAACAGGATTTAGATTAAATTAATTAACGGTTGATAATTTAGCTACGTTAACTCTTTAGCTGTAAAGACAGGAAGGGGCAATCTAGCCGCATAGGAACAAGACATATTAGTCAGAATTGATGATATCTTGGTTCATTTAATAGTAATAGGATAAGTTATAGGATAAGATCTGAGAGGATAAAAAATTTGATAGTATAAGACCTATAAACTTTTAATATTATAATATATATGGTGTAGTACTGTATAATATGTTATATTTTATATTTTATAATAATATTATTTATTTATAAATAATTCTAATATTTTAATTAAATATTAAATAAAATAAAATTTTTATTAATGATTTAAATATAATTTTTAAATATCATATTTATGTAAATATTATTAATTAAATTTAATTTATTTTAAATATTATTATTTATTTCAATATTTTATAATCATTTATTATTTCAATAAATTATATAAATATTAAATAACCCTTTATATATTTTTAATATTTTATATTTTTAATTATAACTATTTAAATTTAAATTTTAAAATAAATATTAACTCAAAATATTTTTATTATTGATCTTTAATTTTATATATTACATATTATTTATTATTTATTTTAAATATTTATTTCTATTTAATATTTTATTTTATTTTATATTTATTAATTATAATTACTTTTTTATTTTTTATTGTATATAGATAATTGATATCATATATTATTTGTTAAAAATATTTATTTATTATGAAATAATTTTATTTATAAATTTTTACTTATTATTACTTATTTAAGAATTATTTTATTTTAATAAAATGTTAAAAAATAAAAGTAACCTTTTATGTTAAAAATTAATCAGGCCTAATATTACCTCCTAAATCCTGCTTAAGTTATACAATATTTTAACGTATAAAGAAATTATGATGTATAAACTTATATAATATGTATTGCATCAAATAATGTATAAGAACATAACCTATAATATAAACTTATACTATCATACCTAATAATGTATACCAAACATACCCTTAGAGTTGAGGAGTTGAACTCAAAGCATCTAGTTTATATTATCAAACACTAGTAGCCTACTCGGTTGTACAAATCAGATCACTAAAAGTCTTTGAAGCAATTATATGTTGTAAAAAGAACCATTTAAGAAAAAAGAAAATGATTGGATGTACACGGAAGAGGATAATCTATTGGGTGGACAGGGAAGAGGAGATTATTTAAGGACAAAAAATTTCCATCCGCTTCTTATAGGCCGGGTTATGCCAGTCTTTCCTTATGAGATTTTTCATTTTATTTTCTATGATTGTGGAAATCTTTTATGTTTTTTAACATAGCATGGTTAAACTGCATACATGTGATGCAATAAAATTTCGGTGTGAAATTGAAACGACAAATCCTATGCGTTTAGTTTTCACTTCTTATTTTTAGTTAATTTTTTAATTTAAGATTTATGAATAAAATATTAAAAACTATAAAATCTAATTTAGTTTACTTCACAACATTCCAAAACAACAAAAAATTTAAAAACTAAAAATAAATAGTTAAAAAATACAAATTATTTTTTAAAACTAAACCCAACTTGATGGGTCGTGGTTACAATGGTCTTAGAATATTTTTTTCATCTAAATCAAGGTATGCATTTAGTTTCCTAGGTAAAAGATAGGAAGAGAAAGAATTTGTTAAGTAAACTTTTAAATTTTACTCCATAAACTCCTCCTCTTTTTTTTTCTTTTCCGTTCAAATTCAAACTCATAAACTGTAGATCTCCAATTATGCCACTGCATTTTCCGTTTTGTGTTGGCTATCTCTGTTTACTTTCTGTTTGATGCTCCGGACTCCCGTTCTTGCTCTTTCGGGGTTGGAGAGCATTCAGACAATTATCGAAAAATGACAAAGCTGCCAACCACCAAGCCATTTGAATATCATTGTATCATCAAATAGAAAATATTAAAAAACGACTTAAAAATGATAAAACCAGGAGACCAAAAAATATGACATATACCTACCGGCGCTCATGTCATAAATTATGGTGTACTATATATGTTAATGTCTACAAACTTGATAAAAAAAAAAAGAATTGTTCCATATATCTGAGAGCTGCGTGAGCGTGGAGACGATCCCAATGTGCTTATGAGAGTGGCGTGCATCCATCCTTAGCTTGTTACTAGATTTTATGTAGCACATGTTTTGTGTGATAACTTAGGTGGCACCTAAACGGGACCTTTGCCTCCATCCTAATTGCAGATAATCCCTATGATCGGTATCCGATTCAACACGAGTTTTCCTTTGCAATCCCTACACTCATTCATGTGTACGTTACGAAGTGTATTCTAGATGGCATACGGTGGAGATACATTTTGAAACCTAGCCTAAGTTTGTATCCATCTTTAACAAAAGTGAAAACAAAAAACTCAATTCAAAATCAAGTTAAATCCAAATCTTCAACTAAAATTTTATTTGTTAAAGAAAACTATTACAGGAATTTGATTTAAATAATGTATTATCACTATGAAAAAGAAAATACACTTAAAAATACATTGTTATGTTAATTTTATGCTTTACTGTATTATTTCATCATATCTTTTGATGATTTTCCAAAACTTCCCTTGCTTCCACATCTAATCTGCTATTTCAAAGCACTTGATTCTTCCCATGACAAATTAATCTCTGAATTACATAAGGAACGTATTAGAACGAGAACGAGAGAGAGAGAGAGAGAGACGAAGTTGATTACGGAAAGAGTCATATTGCCCCAAAGAAAAGAATGGTTTCATCAAGTCGTTAATAATTGCACGGAGATGACTCAGCTGGACCATATATGTGATAAAAGTTATCCTATTTTTCAAATTATTTGCTTCCATGCGCAGTTCCAAAACAAAAAATGTGTTCATCAAAGTCCTGATCGTCAGTGTTGGGTTCCCCCCTCTTTTGTTTTGGTCTCGGATGGTTGTGCTAGATTCTAAGGCAAATTAAAGGATGAATCTCATATATTTAGATTCATCATGAACTTTTTATTATTAATTGTTAGATAATTATTATTTTTATTGAATAATTTAATCCAACATATAATAATAGATTTATTATAAACCAAAATATTTGAGGTCCACCAGAAAATGAGTACAATAAGTGAAATAATATTTTTCTAATAAAAAATAGTAGGGCCAGCACTGGAAAGAATTACTGCCGTTGGAACAAGCAAAGTTATTTGATATTGACAATAATAATGCGCCCGAGTATTTTGTACTTGCTTGATGAAGAGGGACATCACCTCTTTAGGCTGTTACAGGTTAAATTCAAGGATTTTTCTTGGATACACGTAAGTTTATTAACTGAAATTTGAGTATGTTCATATAAAAATATATAGAGTATAGGCAAATTATAAGATGAATCCTTTTTTTTGTTCATCATTAATCCTTTATTATTACCTATTAAATGATTACTATTTTATTGAATGATTTGATGAATTCTTAATGAAATTGTTAATAATACCAAAGTATCAATTCACCTTGGGGTGAAAGTTTTTTACGCCAATTTCGGTCGACACAAACAGCACTAATTAACATGAGTGCTACAGAAATTAGAAGCCAACATGCAAATATCGATAAAGACCGATTAGATAAAATGAATAGGCCCAAAAACAATTCAGGTATTATTCCTGCTTGTTGGTACTAACTCCAAAGCCGTCTTTTCTGTGAAAGGGTGCATGTGTTCGCTGTCCATATACACTATTCCATGTTCACCTTCTGTAACAAAGAAACGTACGTGAAACATCCAGGGCTATACATCTAGCTAGCAGTTCGCAAAATAAAATTTTAAAGCCTTAAAGCATTCTGATACTATAGATCACTTGTCCAGGTAGATAGGACACATTTGTATGGGAAATACAAAGGATAGCTCCACTGGTTGGAGTTGCACAAAATGACAATGAACATACTGTCCATTACTTTCACTGTTGTTGAGGGTGCGACCGCACATGCAAGGTCTTTTTTTCTTGACAATGGGCACAGGCAAATTTAAGTTACTCAGTGTATTTATAAGGTGGACCCTTTTGCTATCACTAGTATATAAAAATGCCAATAAATACACATCTTTTATTTCCTCGTGGACCATGCACCAACTAATGAAATAAAATATAGGTGAGTTTTATGGTGGATCTAATATGATTGAGGCCATCATAAGTCATTTATTATTATCCATTAAATCAAACCATTCAATAAAAATAATAGTCATCAACGACTAATAATAAAAGTTTATGGTGGATTGAAATATATAAGATCCACTTTATAATTTGTTTAAAATATATTGTACGTGCAACAAAACAAACAGGTAAGGGTAGAAAATCAATATGTAAATTCATTGTGGTTTTATAGTAGATCTTATCTTCGAATTTATTATAAATCCTTTATTATTAGCTATTAGATCAAATTATTCAACAAATATGGATGGGTTTTATGGTGAGTCTTTATGTTTAGGTCCATCATAGACTATCCATTTATTGATCATTGAACTAAATCATTCAATAAAAATAATAATCATCAATGATTAATAATAGGAAGTCTATGATGAACTCAAACATAAAAGGTTAACCTTATAATTTATCATAAAAATTATAATCATTCAATAATTATTAATAAGGGTCCTAATGAATCTCAAAATTTGAGATTCACTTTATAATTTACGGTAAATTCACATCTTTTATTTCTCGTTGACCATGTATCAACTAATGAAATAAAATATACAGTACGTACAACAAAACAAACGGTAAGGGTAGAAATCAATACGTAAGTAGAAGTACGGGTGCATTTTGATTGAGGGAGGGGTAAAAAAGTCACAAAAATTATAGTCTAAGAATAGGTACATGCATAATAGAAGACGAATATTTAACAGGATTCAGATTAAATTATTTAACGGTTGATAATTCAGCTACGTTAACTCTTGAGCTGTGCAGAAAGGTAGGGGCAATAAAGCTATATGACAATCAATAATATAATGATATCTCAACGCCCCAATTTAATAGGCGTCTACCACCTCAAAAAGAGATAAATGGGTAGATATTGAGAAATAATAAATGGAGAATAAAGAGAGCTCATTTTTTATGAAAAAGATGTTTAGGATGTTAAAATAATATTATTATATAATAATAATATTCGTAAATTATTAAACCGCTTTCTTTGAAACAAAGAACTACTCCACTATTAAACCACTTTCTGTAAAACAATTCTTAATCAGGTACGAATTATATAACACGGGTGAAGGTGCAAACCTATAATAGAAAATAGAAATGCACACATTTATCTTTGATATTAACAAATTAAGCAAGCAAATGCTTACATTGGTTTTTGAAATTGCAAAATTGAGTTATTTTTTAATATTTAGAATTTAAAAATTAATTTTTTAATTTTTAAAATTATTAAATATATCCATAATCCTATTTCTATTATTATATTGTCGCATTGTCACATTTTTGCTGAAATATCATGGTAATTGATATCTCAATGATAGACTTTTATTTTACTTTTTCTCTGCCAATCGAACTATATAAAAACAAATATAATTAAAAATTATAATATATATTTTATATAAATAATATTATTAATATATTTGATATATACTAGTAATATAAGCTTAATATTCAACTAGGGTACAGTGCTTATTAATATTAGACTCGTGGAGATTCAACTTTATGCCATTACTGTTTTAGTATCTAATTAATCTAAATTTTTATAAAAAATGATGTTAATCTATGCTAGTTCATACAAAACATTCAAACATCTTCCTTTTCTTTGATGGAAACCTATTTGGAAATTAACAATATTCTGATCACAAAGAAACTCATGGTAAAGGAACGCGATAACTGGGCCAATGTTGGCAACTCGGTGAAATGCATATTGTCCCACATGTTGGAGGCTGCATTTATATCTTGTCAATCACAACTTACACTAATTTGGGTTTGCCTAATCAGTGTCTTAAGATAATAATTAGAGTTCCACAATAAATAAATTTAAAAATTTTCTAATAGAACCTACATCTTGAAAATATAATAATCACAGTTTTTAAATGTAAACTTGCCTTTTTTAAAAGTGTTTAACTATCTACACAAATAAATATATACTATTGGATAATAGTATAAAATTTGTTTGCATAACACTATAATTAATTGCTTGAAGCCATTAACATGTCCTTTTGCACTTTGCACACTCACTATAAATTCGCTGCCTCTCGTACTACCATCCCAACTCAATCCGGAATCAATTAACTTGATCAACTTCCCACAACCATGGCTTCGAAACCACAAGCACTGGCCTTCCTCCTCCTTGCCCTCTCCACGCTTTGTTTCTTCATCAATACCTCTCATGCCGCTGATGAGTCCACCACAGTCACTCCAGGGATTGCCGTCTACTGGGGCCAAAACGGAAACGAAGGCACTTTGCGAGAAGCATGTGCTACACAAAACTACGACATCGTGATCCTCGCTTTTCTTAATGTGTTTGGCAGTGGCAGGACCCCACAATGGAACTTTGCTGGCCATTGTGGTGATTGGAGCCCGTGCACCAAACTAGCCCAGAAATTCAATACTGCCAAAGCCTTAACATCAAGGTCTTGTAAGCATTACTCTCTTTGTTAATGAATAAATTATCACAGATACATCAATTCTAAGATTTAGAATGTTTTATTTTTCCAGTAATTTATAGAAAAGTGTGTATCGGTCTCTATGGGCTTGAATAGAAAAAACAACTTTTAGATAAATTGACGATGGTAGGATGACAATTCACCCTTCCTTAAGAGTAGTATAGTAATAGAGATAATCTTCTTCTTTCGGTAAAAATTGGACAAAATCCTTAATTTATGTATTCATAACCAATAATGTTATTTTCATATTCTTTAAATTGATGTTCTATTTGGATAATCACCTTATCATCGTTAATGAGATGATACCGTTAATTCCACTCATTTATCTTTATCCAATGACAATAAAAAGTGTGTCCAAATGAGACACTTATTTTAAGTGCTCAAACAACATTATTGATTCGCATAAGGCATTTTCAATCACCATCTTCTAATTTGTGTCTCTACATTATTGAGACACTTTCAATAGCATTATTGAGACACTTATTTTAAGGTATTCAAATAACATTGATGATTTCAATAACCACCTTCTAATTTATGTCTTTACATTCTTTGTTGGTATAAATTAGAGAATAAATTTAAATAAAAGTTTAATGTCTATATATGCACCGACGGTAACATAATTTTATATTTTTACACTATTAATTAATAAAAGCACAAGAAAGTGTCAAGTCATTCTATTAGATACCCATCATATTTAATATTTTCTTAAATTTCTATTAGTTAACTGTGTAAAAATATTTTATTTATATATAAAAATTAAACTCTTTATCTAATCAAATGCAAAATATGACCGTTGACAAAGATGATTTCAATAAATTAACTAAAAAAATTAACCATTTTTTCCAGGTTCTCCTCTCCCTTGGTGGAGGCATAGGAGACTACTCCCTTTCCTCGCCACAGGATGCTAAGGATGTTGCACAGTATCTCTACAACAGCTTCCTCAGTGGGCAATACGGTCCACTAGGAAGTGTTTCACTGGATGGAATTGACTTTGACATCGAGGGTGGGTCAAACCTCTACTATGATGACCTAGCCAAAGCCATCAATGCATTCTCCACAACAGAGAGAAAAATCTACCTATCTGCAGCACCACAATGTCCATACCCAGATTACTACCTGAATACAGCCATCAAAACAGGACTATTTGACTACATATGGGTTCAGTTCTACAACAACCCTCCATGCCAATACTCAAATGGCAATGCCATCAACCTTTTGAACTATTGGGACACATGGACCGGAGCAGTTCTGCCCAACAACAGCGTGCTTTTGGGGCTGCCGGCTGCCCCTGATGCTGCGGGCAGCGGTTACGTATCTGCAGATGTTGTTAACTCGCAGATTCTTCCTAACATAAAGCAGACTCCAAACTATGGTGGGGTTATGCTGTGGAGCAGGTATTATGATCTTCAAACTGACTTCAGTGGTCAGATAAAAGGTAGCCTTGGATCTGCGTTATTGAAGTCAGTGGCAGCACTTGCTGATGCAATGTATGAGTGTGTGACTAAAACTTTGTACCGTTTTTATCATGTGCCTAAATCTGTGCCACTTAAGGGCGCTGTTTGAGAGTAATCTATTTAGCTTGTGTCAAGGCATGGTAGCTTCGTAACTTAAGAACTGTTGTGTGGAATAAGAAGCCTACCATGCATGGACTTTGTTATAAAATAAATAAAACATGAGTTAATGTTATCCGTGCTTAAAGTGTGATGAATTTATTCCGGTGAAATTAAAGCGACGTGAAAGTATATGGGGATCACCTATGGTTCTTTACGAAGAATGAAAAAAAAGGGTGAATAATAATGAAACTATATATTTGTAACATTTTTTAATTATGTGTTAATTATTTATATTGTATGCAAAAATAAGTCAAGTGGGGCTGAAATTAGGGCTCGCTCACTGTCACATGAGCATTATGGTGCTAAATGAGCATGGCGGCACTAAGCAATGAGTCACTCTCACTAAATCACTCTCACTGAATTTTTTTCATCAGGCACTTGAGGGCCGTGGAGCTTATTAAGCGCCACAACTCTTGGCAGAATGGAATATCTGAATCCCTCATTGGCACTAGAAATAGCGATTGTAGCCCTTTAAATAAGCTTTTCCAACTCCACAAAATAATCTCAATTAACTTCTCTAGCTCAGATATTGGCAAGTTGTTATGCACTTAAGTGGAGATCTTGTATGCATAATAACACTCAATGAGATAGAGGGTCACATGCATTGGGCTCTCATAATCAATAAATTTCACAATCAGGTGCAATTATCCAATAGTTTAACAATCATGTACAATGAGGACAATGCAAATGCATGATAACAATGTGCAACATGATGCAAAAATGCCTAGAGTTTTGGGAGAAAATAATTCGCATAAATGCAAGTTATCGTTGCCTGAAATCAAATCGGAGTCCTGTCATGTGAAATGTGTAATGGAGGGTGTCACGGCCCAACTCGAGCCATGATGGGCGCATGGAGAGTTCCAATCCCTAGCAAGCCTACATGAAGATCAAGCAGGAAATGACAGATAGAGTTTCCTGTAAAATCTACTTTTCCCACATAACAAATTCACCTATATATGGACATAACACATATCCACACAACCCATAGTACAATCACGAAAATATTTCAAAATATGTTTACAGGTCTAACAAGTCATAAGCAATCCATAAGGTTCAAAATATAAAACTTGGGAGTATAAGTAATCAAGTTTTCATGAACTTCCAAATAGCCAAAAACATATGCAAATATAACATTACACAAAAATCATTCCATTCAAATCAAAAAACAAATGAAATTTTATATCATATCAAACTCCCGAACCTACCTCTGACACATTAAAGCTACAATCCTAAACACATGAACCATGAGATAAAAAATGGCTCACTACACAACAGATAAGATCATTGACCTGGAGAATGCATAAAGCTAGGATCAACATCTGCATCTGAAAAAGGGAAATAAGGAGAGTGATGAGTTTGACAACTCAATGAGTAGATAAAGCATCTATAGCTCACACGAGACAATAGCAAAACCAAATAAATAATACTAGAAAGTTGTATAAACAACAAGGAAAAAATATATTCATAATCAAAATAGATAAATATGGGGAAGTGGCATTGGACAGAAAATTCCATTAAGATCACACACTCGAGCGATCATTCTCTCATGTGATCCCACCTTCCATTAGGAACCACAAACACGTGGACCTACGCTCATCTATCATGTATCATTCTCATATGGTCATTTAACACTCTCATCAGTTCAAGGTGTATCCTAACTAACGCCACTTGCCGTTACCTCCAGTTCTTATCTCAAGCATTTTCCCAAAACAATTTATAAATTGACCATTTCTCTTTCTCCTCTCTTCTATATGATCGCGGTTTCTCTCTGAGAGACAAAACTGCTACAAATTCAAGGATTGAGATCGTGCTTTCCATTTTCTTCCTTTTGGTATTGTGGGTAAAGAGATTTGGTTGGAGAGAGGGAGGAGCAAGGTGTAGAGGTAGCGCGCGATTCCGAGTGTTGGTGCAATGGCGGGGTGGAGATGGACGTGAAATGGAGACAGAGAACGTAAAGGAAAGGAGGGAGAGAGAGAGTGTATGTTCAGGGAAGAAAGAAAAACAACGGGAAGAGAGGAATGAAGGAAGGAAAGAAAAAAAGAGAAAAGAAAGGGAAAAAAAAAAGAGTAGGTTCCACCCACTAACATTGTAACATCCAATATGTATTTAACATAGCATATGTCAAACACAAACCTTATTTAATTTATTTTATTATTCATACAGATAATATTTTAAAGGTAGAAATATGGATAAATTATGGGATTATCATAACAAGGCTCATGTTTATTTTTAGTTTATCGTACTCACCATTAACTGTTATTAATATTATCATTATTGTTTTTGATAAATTAATTTAAATTATTAGGTCATCACAAAGGGAATGATAGTGTAACGATTTTGCAAATTAAAAGAAAGTCGATGTAATGATTCACAAATTTAGAGATTTTTTAAGCAAATTTTACAATTTGAGTGGAGGAGTGAGTATCACATCTAAGTTCATAACTAAAGCCATCTACCAAACTAAGGGTATAATATATAGTATTATTTTATCCTATCATGTCTAATACGATATCCCAAACAGACCTTAGTTTTTATCTTGTCGATGATTTCCTAAACTATATATCACTTTCTATCTTGTCTAATATGATATCCCAAACACTCTCTCACTTTCTATCATGTCAAATACGATATTCCAAACACACCCTCACACCGAAAAGTGAGTGTTCATTGAGATATATACTTTATTAATATTGGATGTGACATTAGTTCTCTCCCACCTTATCCATTCATCACATTCAGGAACGATAAAGTGTCCCAATGAATACTTATTTTTTGGATATTCAAATAACATTACTTGTGATATTAAGTTATCATTTGGTTTAAAGGAAAATGAGATGATGGAAGTGCGCAAGAAAAAGAAATGGAATGGAAAAGTCAGTTTTGCATCATTTGGCTGAAGCAAGAAATCTGTGAGAATGAAAAGAATTAAATGAGACCCATGCAAATGATTTTCTCTTCGCCAGAAAACAAAATGTGGGTGAGAGAACTACCAAAATTACAATATTGTCCTTTACAAAGTGGCTGAAAATATCTTGCCCTTTACAATATTGTCATTTTACATACCTTAGATTTTCTATCTTCCTTATTTTCTCTTCTATTATCCCTTCATCCAAACAATAGGAGGAAATCATACTTTTCTCCTCATTTTCTCTTCTTACCATTTTTCTTTCCTCTCATTTCTTTCATCATCCAAAGAAAGTGTGAGGGTTTCATTAATATGCTAATCCATATAATTTTATCAAATTTTTAAGTAGATACCTATAATTTTAAAAAAAGTAATTAACATCAACCATCCTTAAAATATTCTTAAATGACATTAAACCCAATTCTTTACAATATTTAACACTCCACCCCCATTTTCTTCTAATACTGTTAGTGATCCAATATCAAATTACTAACCCAGGTGACTTTTTTTTTTTCATTCTTTCTGATTTTGTTCCATGGCTTGCAAGAAAGCCTCCGACAACATAGGTATCTTTGTCCACCACACAATCACGCACAACCACCATACTGCCATTCTCTAAAAGACCTCATTACTCAAATTCATGTTCTGATGCACGCAGCACAGGAGCACCTTGAAGCCTGCCTTATTAGATCACACCACTCGGTTCCCGCATTGATCACCTATGTTTTATTTGATCAACCAACACAGCCCAATTTGCTACTCCTTTGTCATAAATTATTCTGTTTCTAAAACCCCATATGGACCATATAGAACAACAAAAAAACAAGGACCACCATTTTCTTGTCAACATCTCTAGTTTTCATATCCATCCAGCTTTATGATGGAGTTGCAAGGGCTGAATGCCGGGGAGAACGAGGAGCCGCCGTGGATTTTGCATTTCAATAAGAGGTTGAATCCTTAAAGTGGGATTGGAGTGGGAAGCCCGTGATCAAGCAAAACAACATGTGCTACACTATGCTGTGCGGGGAGTCTGCACTCATATGTGAGGGATGTAATCCACTGCAAGAAAGATGATTATTTTCAATAATAAAGTTATTGTCAAGAAAATAACTCTAACATAAAGTGACTGCATCATATTTAACTTTTATTAGCAACATTTATTATTATGAAGTGTTGTTAAAACATTTTACCAAAATTCTCTGGTAAAATTTTTAAAGTATAGTATATAATCTATGTTGCTAAAGAGTTACTAATATTGTAACCAAAAAAAGAAAAGAGTTACTAATATTATTATATGATTTGGTAACATTTTTTAAGTGTCAGTAAAGCTCAATTGTTGTAGTGAAAATAATTATAAATTTATTTTTTGACATTTAATAAGCTTGTTTGGATAAACATCTAGGAGAAAAAAGTATTTATTTTAAAAGAATTTTAAAAAATTACTTTTAGAATTTTTTAACTTATTTATTTATACTCCTAAAAAAAAGTAGAAGTAGAAAATAATATTTTTTTTTCAGAAGCAGATCCCTACATATTTATGGTAAAAGCAGAAGAAGTAGAAGAGAGATGTTCTTGATTTATTTTTAAAATTATTTATATTCTAAATTTATTTTCATAAATTTTATGAAAAGACAAAAAAATCTTCCACTAAAATACTCTCACCCTCACCCTCACCCTATTTTCACTAGCACATCTACAATAATTTAATTGTTTAATGCTGTATTTTATTTTCTGCGTGTAGTATTTTATAATTTAATAGCATATATATATAATTAGTTTATTAATAAGCCCAATAAATATTATATAACATAAAAATATTAAGTATTAAATAATTAATTTATTTTATTTAAATATTTTTACTAGTTATATTTAGTTAAAAACAAATAAGAAATAAAAAATAGTTTTATATAAAAAAATTATGAGCAAAAAATTCTGAAAAATTCAAATATCTTTCTTAGAAAGTAACTTTTTATACCTTTAATTGTAATTTTACTCAAAGAAAGTACATCTATATCTATTTTATCTAAACAATTTAACAACTTTTAATTCTAATAAAAAATACTTCCGCAATTACATTCAAACATATAAAATTTTTTGCTTTTGCTTTTAAAGAATCTAAAAAAGTACTTCTCCCATAATGTTAACCAAATGAGTCCAATAATTATCAATAAAAAATTATAAATATTTTTAATGCTCATTTTATATCAAAAGTACTTTTCTTAAATATACTTTCATTCACTCTTTAAGGGTTGAAAATTCTCAAGTTTTCCTGCAGTGTAATGCACCTGTCAAACATCTTTCTTATGAAGTAGCTTTTTATACCTTTAATTGTAATTTTACTCAAATAAAGTACATCTATATCTACTCTATCTAAACAATTTAACAACTTTTAATTCTAATAAAAAAATACTTCTACAATTATATCCAAAAGTATAAATTTTTTTTGCTTTTGCTTTTAATTTTAAAGAATCTAAAAATGTACTTCTCCTAAAATTTTAACTAAACGAGCCCAATAATTATCAATAAAAGCTTATAGGTATTTTCAATGATCATTTTATGTCAAAATTATTTTTCTTAAATATACTTTTATTCACACTTTAAGTGTTGAAAATTCTCAATTTTTCCTACAGTGCAATGCACGTGTCGAATTTTTCTTTACGACTCATGGAAAAAAGGGGTTAACTTGGGTTAGCTTGGGGTTTGGATTATTAACGGTGTTAGAAGAGAACGGGATGGGTGTTAAATTTTAAAAATAATTGGGTTTAGTGTCATTTAAGAACATCTCAAGGATGGTTGGACAAAAAAATCACTAAAAAAATGAAAAAAGAAAAAGAAAGCGGAAGCATTTGCTTTCAGAAACAGTTTTCAAGTATTAATCATAGAACTTGTTTTAGTTAATTTTCTGTTTTTCTGGTTTTTATGAAGAACTTTTATATTATATTATAGATAGATATAGATTATTTTTATATAAATAGAGGTGCGGGAAGGTGAAATATTATTTTTTTTTCCTTTTATTTTTCTAATACATAGAACTGGTGCACAAAAATGAAACCTTTATTTCAAGCCAATAAATTTATAGATAACTATAAATTTTGTCAGAATTATAGGTCTCATGATTGTAAATTTTTAACTATGTGAATCATTAGATCATATTACTTTATTTTATTCAATAATAATTATATTTTATTATTAAAGACCATGTATATATTTTTATGGATGTGTAATATTTATTAGAACTTAAACATGTATAGATGGCGACTACTTTCATTCATTACACACAGAATGCATACAGAGCTTTTTATTCTTGGTAGCTTATTCCATGCATACATATACGGTGCTTGAAGCAACTTATTCCATACATAAGATATGCATAATTGCAAGCCGATCACATTAATATTCTTGGTAGCTTATTCATCCAATGCATATATATTAAGATCTTGCTAGCTTCAGGTGATTGAACCGGGTGTATGCTGGCTCATCACGCACACATCTGCAAGTTTTGGGAACGCTATCCTTAATCTTCCCACTATAATCATCGTTTGTAATATCATAGTACCTGTCCCAAATCATTACTCCACCATAGTTTGAAGCTGTCTTTACAGCTGGAAGAATCTCAGATTCACCACCTCAGGTTCTATATACCCGGCCAAGTCTTTGTTAGCTGTGAACCCCAAGAATATCAAGCTTTTGGGAACATTTGAGGTCCATGTTGCCCATGCCTGCAAGAGATTCTCAGAATTTCCATCCGAGTATATGCAAGAAGGGTTATTGTAGTAGAACCCAACCCATAGATAATCCACGTGTCCAGTTTGTATAGCAGCATCGAGAAACGTATCTGGGTATACACATTGTGTGGATATGTAAATCCGCTCGTGATGATTAAATTCACGTTTGTCTTGAGTACCTACAAAATAAACAATGTGAAAATTACTGCTATAACTAAAAATAACTCCATCCTATTCACAAGAATAAACAAAGTGTAAATTACCTATGCTTTTACAGTCGATGCAAGTTGGGTGCCTTGAATATTTGTAAGAAATTGGAAGAGATGTACCTTACGTAATACATATAGAATGCCTTTGGAGGTTCCATTGACCATTGTTCCAGGATACTATAGCTTTAATGGACTCGTGACAATAAAAAACAAATCCAACTCCATCTCAAGTCACTACATAGTTGTGCACATTGTTAAGGAAAAAAAACCATCCTAGTCAACCTTGATGACGCAAAAGCAATTGGCAATATGTTCTAATTGTCATCTTGTGCACTTCAACCAGGAGAGCTCTTTGTATTTCCCATACAAATGTGTACCATTTTCCTAAACAAGTGGTTTGCAGTTTTGAATGTGTCATTACTTGGCTAGGAAAATAACCCACGTGAGTCTCATTCCCACGTAAGTTCTGGCCTCTAGTCTCTATATGCATAAATTAACATACTTTTCATTCTGGAAACATAACTTCATCTAAATCTTCATTTAAAACTTGATATTTGGAATTATAAAACTAAAAAACTTGATATATGAAATTTGAAACATCTTAATCATACATTGAAAATCAATTTAACATGTAAATTGAATCATAAATTCATCTCTAGCTTGTACTAAAGTTTGATCAAGCTATGTAACTTCAAATCCATACTTGTAAACTGAAAACATATACATAACTATTTCTAATATGAAATTAAATACATAATCTGAAAATAATGCATGGCTTAGATGTTGCCTGCATCTATTAGAGCACTCTACTTTAACAAGACTCTAAACTAAGCCTTACTTTAAAGTAACTTACTCACTGAGAATAATTGCTCTTTAATAGGAGGTCAACATCTATACCTACAACTATGAGGGGAAAGGAGAGGGT
Organism: Dalbergia oliveri; assembly: GCA_030441495.1. Classification (NCBI taxonomy): domain Eukaryota; kingdom Viridiplantae; phylum Streptophyta; class Magnoliopsida; order Fabales; family Fabaceae; genus Dalbergia; species Dalbergia oliveri. The sequence continues at coordinate 22,880,786 of JAMLFY010000010.1, forward strand.
GAGTCAAGACTCCATAGTGAGCTCTCACTCATCACGTCCACATGAGACAACCAAAGAATATATACATAATACAATATACATGCAACAATCATAAACCATTTGATATTTATATGCATAACTATATAGAAAAATATCTCTGTATTTATAGATTCATAGAAAGCCATATCTAAATTCTTACTCTAACGAGAAATCATTTTTCATATATATACACAATAACTCTTAAATCAAATATTTTCTAAAGGCATCAATAATTCTTAAAACATAAATAGGATTCTAATAGAGAAACGTGGATATCCAGTTATGCATTGCAAAACAATATACATTCCGTTATGCATGGCAACCATGACATAACAAATTATCTACTCTATGATCCCTCAAGGATCTAAATTGGACACCTAACTAGGTTCCATCTCTGCTCCTGATTCCTAAGGACAACTTGGTACAAGGTTAACATTATTTTCCCAACCATTAATTTACCGTTGTTTCTTTATAGCTACCATCTAGTCTCTAAATTATAAAAACTAATTATTTCTATAAAACTTTGTTCTAGGCTTTTTTAGGTTTAAAACTCTATCATATAATTACTTTACTATTGAAATCACAAAATCTCTCACTACAAGAAAATCAGCGATTAGTGACCGAAATTTCGGTCACTAAATGCAATAAATCGGTCACAAAACCTTTTAGCAACCGATTAAGTGACCGATCTCGTGGTAACTAGATTCAAGGTTGCTAAATTATTAGCGACCAATTTTTCGGTTCACTGATATTTTGTGACCGAATTTCTCCCTCAACCAATTGGAAGAAGGTGCCTTGATAGCTCCGATTTTTTCGGTCACTAATATTTGTGACCGAATTTCTCTCTCAACCTATTGGAAGAAGGTGCCTTGATAGTCACCGATTTTTTCGGTCTTAAATAATGTGTGACCGATTTTGTGATCGAATTTCTCCTTCAACCTATTGGAAGGCATTGTCTTTATAGCGATCGATTTTTCAGTCACTAATTTAGTGACAAAAAAATCAATCACTAATGGTTGTTACAAAAAAAAAAAATTTGAACTCCCATTTTTATACACCTGATTTGCATATACATAACACTAGCAAACAAACATGATTATACATGAATCATACTAAATATCATTCCACTAACTAGTATCAAATATTATTATTAAAATGGGATGACAGATTTTAGCGTCTTTTCAAGGAAAACAATACTTCCAAAATTTCAATCCTTACAAACGTGAATAAGTAACGTGAATACAAAATTTACAAGAATTATTCTCAATCCAAACTTAATATGACTCCATATAATTTGTATTCAAAACAAAGAAGGTAAAATTATATACAAACTGAAAGTTAACTAACATTGTTGAAATAAATTATTGGATTTGGCCCTAAATCATCCTTGATTAATTCTGAACCTGCAATTTACAGTGAAATATATACTATAATTAATGTGAAGCAGACAAGGGCCAAAAAAAAAAATGCAATGATTGTGTAATAAGAGACAGGAAACCTATGTGACTTGTTAAGGATGAACAATTTGAGAAAGAAGTTTTCAACACAAGAAGAAAAATATACCTCATCATGAATGTCATCCATATCGTCTTTCTCTCATAGTCACTAAACCAAATAAAAAAATTGCATTCAATAGCAAAATAAATAAAGTTCCATGAAGTCTTTACAAGATGAGCCTTGACCATAATATATTCCCCTCAAATATATTATCCAACAAATAATCAACAAGAAAAGCTTCTATCCTTAGCCAGGAGGAAGTTTTATTAAAAGCTGTGATATCTTTTTTCCTATTTATAATAGGTCTCCCTTAAAGTTACCTAACCCCATTCATATATCAAGAAGTTCATCAGTCTTTCTTTAGAAAGAAAAAGCTCATCTAGGAATGATAAGTGAACCAAAATTATTTTCCAAAATTATGTAATATGTAGTGACATATATCATTCAGTTGGGGCTATTCACACAATGCCATTTCTTTATCTAAACACAAAGGACCCTTTTTCACTTTGACCCAAAACAAACAACACCAATGAAGAAACAAAAATGGAAAACCAACACCAATGATGGTGTCTATAATCTCTAAATCTCTAAACTAACTTCCATGGTGTCACAAATTCCATTTCATAATAGAAGTTTTGAGAAATTAATTTACTTAAAAAAAGAAACAACCCCCACCACAAAAAAACTATATTTTTTTGTTCTCCTATTTCATCAAACACCTCGTTCCCATGTAATGAAAAGCAACAGATTTAAGAAAGCATATTCAGATCTTGTGACTAAAATAATCAATCAACAAAACTAGCTAGATTTGCATGCATCAAATTGACAATTAAATCACCATTCTTGAGAATTGAAGCAAAATGGAGAAGAAACAGAATAAGGAACAAATTGAAATTGAGATTGATGAATAAACTTTACAGAAGAAAGAGGAAAAAACATTAGCATGGTTCCTTCTTAGTCTTTTCCATCAAATAAGAAAAGCATGGATTCATAAACTAAATGGACCATTGCTAAGGCTGATTTCAAGAACCATAGACCTCCAAACTAAAATTCAGCAATCAAAATCCAAAAATTCAAAATAGTTAAGCATAGCTTTCACCAAGAACCCATTTCATAACTTAAAAAATATCCATAACTAATAATTGAAAGCATGAAAAGCCAATACCTTTGTTTTCTTGATCTCGAAAACAATGACTATAATGGTTTCATCTTGACAAGGCTCACAAAGAGGTGCAACTTCCTAAACCAACAAACCTAATTACTACCATACATTAACAACCCAACAACTGAAAAAACGAACTATTACAATCACATCACATCTCAATGCTCCTTTTAATCAATTTATTTGAAATAATAATAATAATAATAAAACGAGTAAAACATCAATTTTAATCTCCTAAGACACAACTAGAATCATTTTGACTTATTTTAGCAATCTAGTTCTATGATCATATAAATCTGAAATTGTTTAGTCCTTTAATTATAAATTTTGATGCTTCCTTACATAATTAAGGACTATAGAGAATCAAAATGATTATAGGTTATTGTTTTCTTTTTCCCAAAGTAGTCATCACGATAACAAAAAATAAAACAAAAAAAGGAAAAAGAAAAAGAGACCTCATTTTAATTTAGCAATGCTTGAAAAAGAAGCCTTCGACAAGTGAAGAGAAGCGAGAGCCAAGTAACTGGGCGATTCCTAAAGTTAAGTAAATTAGGGAAGGTGCTTCTGGCACTTCTCCCTCAAAAGCATGATGTTAGCATCGATTGATAAATTAAACGCATACAAGACATGAAACGCAAGACAAGACAAAGAATGAGTGAGTGAGTACTACCAAGAGAGGAGGAGCAGTCACCGTAAATGGAGATGTAACGTTAGGAGAGGCTAAGGCTTCGAGCCACACCAAAATAATTAGGCATATGAGTACGCAAATCAAGCTAAACACAAATTAAGAGAGACTATTGAAACTGATTTATCGCTAAAAAAGTGAGCAAATGAAATATTATATACCTTGGATTTCCATTGAATAAAATCATTTAAATTGAGAGGCCTTAATATTAGAGTTGTATTATTAGTTCCTCCCTGTAAAACCAAAAGATATGGGGATGTAAACCTCATGTGCAATTTTGTGCTTGTAAAATTTTAGAAAAATAGTTAAATAGTGCACCGAAACATAGAAATGAGCACAAGAGACCTAAGCAAGTTATTGCAAATTCATCATTCAAGAAAGACCAAGTTTATAATAATCCCTTTACCTTCTTTTCTTCCTCTCTCAGCTTCTCAATAGGTCTATATGCTCAGCGATGCAAAGGTTCTGCCAAACAAACAGATACATGACATGTTATGTTTATACACAAAATGTCTAATCTCTAGTCAGTTCCACTTAAATTTACCTTTAGATCATTGAAAGTATCCTTCAATCAAGTAAGCAAGTTTCTCATCCTGAAAATCAACATCCAAATTCTCGTGTAAGAAATATTCTCAACATCTTCATTCGTTTACAGTATATGGTAAATCAACATATATCCTAGACAAATGCAATGCCAACACAAAGCTTAGTAGCCAAAACATTCTATTTTACAATGTTGTCAAATGGAAAAGGCATGGAAAAAATCAGAGGGCGTGTGGTGGCTCCATTAGGCCTAAGATTTGAAAGAAAAGAAAACCTATGGAAACTACCAAGAACCCATCAACATAACGTTCACACATCACAAATGGGAAGATGCGAAGAGAATAGAGGAGCCCCACAAATAGAATGGAAGACAACCTCAATGATAGGCGAGGTTCGAAGGGCTGGGCGGCGTTAGTGGCGAACCTTTGGACCTGGGCATGAGTGGCGCATCACGAGCCTAGCCCCGCGAAGCCGGTAGTAGCCGCGCTCCGTGCGGTTGACGGACCATTGCGCCTGCTCACAGCAATTGCAAGGCACGCTGGTGCACGTCACGATCCACCTGGCGAGATCCCCACCCCTTCGTGCAACAGTGACCACGACCGCACCTGCGAGTCCATCTCTCTTGTGACCTGATAGGCGTGAAGCACCTCCCCCTTCCTCCATTTTGCTCTCCTCCCCTTATTCTTCCTGTTCCTCTTTTGTATGTTACAACTATTTGGGAGAAATTGGGTATTAGGGTTACTTATTTTGTTCCTGGTCAAATCCTTTTTTTTTACAAGTTCAGGTTTTTTTTTCATCACTAAATCGGTCACTAATTGAAATATTAGTGATTGATTTAGTGACCAATTATCATGCAAGTCAGATTTATCTTATGAATAAATATCAGCCACTAAATCAGTCACTAATTTTTTAGTGACCAATTTATGACCGATTTTTATGAAAGAAAGCTCTTCCTATAAAATAAATACCGTTCACTAAATTGGTCACTAATTGAAATATTAGTGATTTTTTATGAAAGAAAGCTCTTATTATAAATAAATATGGTCACTAATCGGTCACTAATTAAAATATTAGTGACCGATTTAGTGGCCATTTTTTATGAAAGAAAGGTTTCTGTATAAATAAATATTGGTCACTAAATGGGTCACTAATTTGATTTAGTGACCAATTTATGATTTTTTTACCCTTTATTTTCCCTAATGGCTCAATTCGGTCACTAATTCATCATTTTAGTGACCGATTTATTAAGTACAAAATCGGTCACTATATGACATATTTCTAGTAGTGTCTGGATATATATAAAATCATTTAAATATGAAAACTCTTGAAACTCTGAAAGCTCTAGACTCATATAACTCTAACAACTTGACATTAGTATAACCTGTGGCAGTGAAATCATGCCCAATGGATCACCCACTTCAGGCATTTTGTAAAGCCCATAGAATATGTATTGGACAGTTGTTTATACCTGAATTCCACACTTCTTATCTGATAAAACTAGGTTTCTAAAATCTCATTTCTAGGCTAACATCTTTTCATAACATAATAATTCTAATAACATACTTTGAAATGGAAAGGTTCAAAATCATAACACTTTGACATTATAATAACATCTCTATTCAGGAAACTAAGTCATACTCTATTTGACATTCTTGCCAAAATATCTTAACTGATCTAAAGTCATATTTGAAATCTCAAGTCTTGAAGCATAAAGATATCATAAACTCTTAAAACATGTTTGACAAAATAACAACTTATTAAATCATATATTCTTGCAATAACTCTCTAGAGTTGCACATAAAACATTTTCATAACACTATCAATCATGGTCCTATGGTTTTCTAAAATACATTTTCATGCTATATTCAAAACCTTTATCTTTGCCATAGCTTTAAAAATCATAAATATTCATACTTTCATCTCTAATATCATATTTAACAATCCTCATGCATGAAACATACATGTAATGACTAAAGATAAAGCCATGAGTTTGAACCCACTCACCGTTGGGGTTGGGAGTATGTGGGCATGCCAACTTGACCTTGAGACCTTGGAATGACACCAACAACTACCATAGAGCAACAAATTAAGACTTGTGAATAAACTCTAATCACATCTAGCTAACTCTAAAACAACTTTAACAACATTGGGGAGACACCTACTTAACAACAAAGAGTAACTATGACAACCCAAACCAAGCACATGAAAGAATGGGAAGAAAAGGGACCAAAATCTATGAACAACACATACCTTGATGCTTGGAGGAGTTGGATTTGAATGGAATTGAGAAAAAAGGTGGGAAGAGGGTTTGAGAGTGATGGAATCAAGATTTTTGGGGAAAAACTTAAGGGAAGGGTTTTATAGGGGTTAGGGAGTTTTAGTAAGTGGAACGATGCCATTTGATCCTGTTCACGTTCTAGGGACTGCCATGAGCGGTTATAGACCACTATAGCGTCAGGTACAGCGTTTCCAATCGGTACTTACGAGATTATAGCGGTCCTCAACCACCAAAACCCGTGAAGCCCATTCGTATGATCGCTATAGCGATGACAGTCCTAACTTCTGCCTTTTGCAACTTAGCATTTGGGGCCTTCCTAGCAACATGGGTGGGTCCTAGAGGACTTGAGGTCTACGAAACTTATTCACTAACACGTGAACTCTGGTATTACAGAATGCTTTAATGCAAGGACCAGAAAGTCCAAAACATTTTGTGAAATATATAAATGTTTACTCAAGCTAGCTTACCCAATGGCTCGCCTCAATAGAATCCAATTAAACAATTGCTCCCTAATTAGCAACACACATTGTCATGCACCATTGTGGCGGCTCTTCAAATGACTTTCCCAATCACTGAAAACTTTTCAATCGCCTTATGCTTTGTTGCCCATGCTTTTCGATATGTTGTGTACCTTAACCAAGAATGAACTTCTACAATGACAGATTTTACTTTAATAGATGGATTAGAATTTAACAATGGCTCTATGAACTATGCAATCATGTCTGAATTCAACTTTGAGTGGTCTTGTGATTGCCTCGACTTCGTGCAAGTCTTTGTACTTTCTAATTTCCCAATAATCCTCTTCATGAATCTAGCCTTTAGAAGCCAAAGACAATCTTGCCCATATTGTACACATTTACAGGTAAAATGTCTTGGTTTTAACTATTCAACTTTGTAATTCACTCCTTTATCTATGCTATTTCTTAACTTCCTTAATAACGCCTCCCTATTGCTAAATCCCATTCCAATAAAGAATTAAGCATAACAATAGGAGCCCCAAAATAATAACAAATGGAAAATAAATATCAATTGGAAATAACAAGCTTATGAAAAATTACTAAATCTATAACAATTTTATATAAATTCTAGAATTAGTGGTACATAACCATGTTTTGAAACTATAGAAACTTAGGCTCATCATAGCTTCTGATCCAACACACACATGAAAGGTTTCTCGTTGTTCAGATGTTGCCTAGCCATCATGTTTGGTACGTCTTCTTCACCCTCAGCATCATTCGCACCATCATCATCGCTTTCATATTCTTCTTCATCACTTTCTTGCCATACTACTTCTCTTTCTTCAAATTCTCGACTCATAAGCTTCGTCGGAGCAACAACTTCTTCAAACCAACATACAACTCGATAGTGGATTGTTTGGCTAGTTTGATGTATGAAACATCTATGAATGCCGTCGTCATTAGTAATTGAAATCGCTTGATGGTTTATGAATGCGCCAAAAATCGAGGATGGACACCTATATCTTATTGATGCCACTTTCTTTTGAGTGTTTGAATTTATGAATTGGCAAGAGCATTCTAACTTATGCAAATGAGAAGTGTAGGGAATAAAAATATTTGGACTCTCACCTAAAAATTACACCATCATTTCCATTTGTAAATATATGACAATACTACTATTTTTTCTCACTCAATTTTTCTCTTCCTACAGAAGAAGGTAGGGAAGGGAAGAACAAATGTTTATGCAGGAAGAGAATGAGGAAAATTAGAGGGAGTAGATGGAGAATGTAGAAGAGTGTGGGTGAAGATATATTTGTCTTCTTGGAGTGAAATTATATAGAGACATGATATTATTTTCAACCTTTTACGAGTCACTTGTGCTACTACTAAATCATCATACACATACTGAATCATTGTACCAACATTTACAATATACAAGTTTATTATTATTTTTTGCATTCATTATCAGCTGGTAGCGGATTGCATGATAAGAATTTGGTATATAATCTACTACCAGTGGATTCTTCTCCCTTCAAATTTCTTTGGCCATTTTGTGGTTCGATATACATTGGAAGCAAATTACCTACCCATAGTCACCCCACAATTATTTCACTGTAAACACAATAATACAGTGTTTTCCTCATTTAAAATCCACATGGAAAAAATTGACTCTAACATAACACCCACTTTATTAACATTGAATGTGATAAATGGATGAGGTAAGTGGGAATTGTCATTCAAATGATAATAAAATATGATTCAAATAATTTTTGTAACATAAATTTGTTGCTTCTCTTGCCTTAAGAGTCATCGAGCCAAACAATCAAGAAAAAAGAAGCATACCCTTAATCAACTATGGCAGCCAAAAAACAACCACATGCATTATCCTCCCCCCTCCCCCTCTTCTTTGCCCTTTCAACGCTCTCTTTCATAGTCTCCTCCTCCAATGCTGCTGATTGTGCTGGCTCCGATGACTTTTTTGCTACTGGGGTCAGCACTCAAAGGAGGAAGAGGGGCCCTTCCAAGAAGCATGTGACTTCGGCTACTATAACATTGTGAACCATGAAAGTCTCATTGTGTACGGTGATGGCCGTACCATAAACTTGGCTAACCATTGTGGCACCGCTTCAAACCCATGTTCGAAGCTTGAGCCCGTAATAAAACACTGCCAAAATAATAACATCAAAGTTTTCCTTTCAATTGGGTTGGCTGATGCATCATCATCGACAACGATCTCACAGGTTACCTTGCAAACTACCCTGCCAAAATTGAAGGATTTTTCTTGGACACACATAAGTTTATTAACTTATATAAATTGGAGTATACTCATAAAAATGTATAGAACATAGGTAAATTATAAGGTGTATCCTTTTTTTTTGTCTCATCATGGACCTTATTATTAATCATTGAATAATTACTATTTTATTAGATGATTTGACCTAACGATTAATGAAATTGTTAATAATATCAAAATATCAATTCATCTTGAGATGAAAGCTTTTTATGCCAATTTCAGTCGACACAAACAGCACTAGTTAACATGAGTGCTACAGAAATTAGAAGCCATCATGCAAATATCGATAAAAACCAATTAGATTAAATGAATAGGCCCAAAAACACTTCAGGTATTATTCCTGCTTGTTGTTGGTACTAACTCCAAAGCTGTCTGTTCTGTGAAAGGGCGCATGTGTTCGCTGTCCAGATACACTATTGCATGTCCACCTTCTGTAACAAAGAAACGTACGTGTAACATCCAAGACCGTAAAATAAAATATTAAAGCATTAAAACATTCAGATACTACAAACTACTGTGCAGATAGATAGGATATATTTGTATGAGAAATATAAAGGAGCTCCACTGATTGAACTTGCAGATGGCAATTAAAATATATTGCTCATTACTTTTGCTGCTGCTGAAGGTGAGACAGCATATGCATGGTCTTTTTTTCATGTGCCCAGGCAAATTTGAGTTACTCAGTGTATTTATAAGGGGGACCTTTGCTGTCAGTAGTATGTAAAAATGTCAATAAATTCGAATATTTTATTTCCTCGTGAACCATGCATCAACTAATGAAATAAAATATATAGTGCGTACAACAAAAACGGATTTTGGTTGAAAATCAGTATGTAAAATTACGAAGAGTTATATGGTATACTTCTTATCTTTAAATTCTATTATGAAATATTTATTATTAGAATTAAATCAAATCTAATAAAAATTATAATAATCTTAATAATTAATAGTAAAGGGTTTATAATAAATCTCAAAATTCTAAATTTCACCTTATAATTTGGTGTAAGTTCACATCTTTTGTTTCCTCGTGGACCATGCGTCAACTAATAAAATAAAATATATAGTACGTACAACAAAACAAACGGGTAAGCGTAGAAATCAATATGTAATTAGAATTACGGGTGCATTTTGATTGAGGAGGGGTAAAAATGTCACAAAAATTACACTCTAGGAATAGGTACGTGCAAAATAGAAGGCGAATATTTAACAGGATTCAGATTAAATTATTTAACGGTTGATAATTGAGCTTCGTTAACTCTTGAGCTGTACAGAAAGGAAGGGATAATAATGCTGTATGACAATCAATAATACAATGATATTTCAACACCCCAATTCAATAGATACCCAACATCTCAAAAAAAATGACGGGGGAAATATTGAAAATAAGTGGAAAAAAGAGAAATATGAGTCTTATACCTTTTGTGAAAAGAATGTTAAAAATTTAGAGTGTTGAAATAATATTATTTATATGATAATGATATAAGTTATTAAACCTTCCTTTAAAACAAAGAACCATAACAATGAAAATCGGCTAAAATCAGTTCATTTGATAAAAAGTTGGTAGATTGGTGAAAGGAATTGCGAAGCACTATTTGATCAGTCAACATTGAATCGACGGACACAAAGTTGATTTCGATCTATTTATTAAAATTGGTGACTTGGCCAAGTAACAAAAATAAAGGGTTGATTTTTTATCCTTTTACTAAATGATTTTTTTTAAAACCTTAAAAAAAAATCCAATATGACTTATAAAAAAATGCAATAATTTTATTTGTATTGTTATAACTTGTAAGTTTGTGAAGTAAAACTTTGTTAGTTTGTTTGTATAATTATGTTTTGAAGTTGTCAATTGATCATAATCGTGAAATGTGAAATAATATTTAAAAATTTATGTTATTTATTTATGTTTTTGTATTTAGACCCCTTAAAAGTGTCAAATTGTTAATTAGTTTCCATATTATTATATTTTATTTAAATTTTTATATATATTTTTTGTAAAAATTCAATTCAATTAGTTTAATTTTAGATGATCAACTAATTGAACCAATGATCCAAATTCCTCAATAAGATCATTATCGTCTAAGCTTAAAAACTATGAGAATAACTACTCCACTATTAAACCACTTTATGTAAAAGGTAATTCTTAATCAGGTACGAATTATATAACACGTGTGAAGGATGCAAACCTATAATAGAAAATAGAAATTCACACATTTATCTGATATTAACAAATTAAGCAAGCAAATGTTTACATTGGTTTTTGAAATTGCATAATTGAGTTATTTTAATATTAGAATTTAAAATTTTAATTTTTTTAATTTTTAAAATTATAACATATATCTGTAATCCTATTTTTATTATTATATTGTCACATTTTTGCTGAAAGGTCATGTTAACTGATATCTCAATGATAGACTTTCATTTTATTTTGTCTCTGCCAATCAAACTATATGAAAATAAATATAATTAAAAATTATAATATAAATTTTATATATAAATATATTGTTGATATATTTTATATATACTAGTAATATAAACTTAATGTTCAACTAGGGTATCGTGTTTATTAATATTAGACTCGTGGATATTCTACTTTATGCCATTTGTTTTAGTGTCTAATTAATCTGAAATTTTCTAAAATATGAGGTTAATCTATGCTAGTTCATACAAAACATTCAAACATGCATTCCTTTTCCTTTGATGGAAACCTATCTGGAAATTAACAAGATTCTAATCACAAAGAAACTCATGGTAAAGGAACGCGATCAGTAAAACCCAATTAATTTTGATAAGTTGTCAATATAGAAAAATTTAGAAAAGTTTAACACAAATATTTATATGTGTAATTATGTATTGTCCAATAAATAAAAGTGTTTAACTATCTACACAAATAAATATATACTATTGGATAATAGTATAAAATTTGTTTGCATAGCACTATAATTAATTGCTTAAAGCCATTAACATGTCCTTTTGCACTTTGCACACTCACTATAAATTCGTTGCCTCTCGTACTACCATCACAACTCAACCTGGAATCAATTAACTTGATCAACTTCCCACAACCATGGCTTCGAAACCACAAGCACAGGCCTTCCTCCTCCTTGCCCTCTCCACGCTTTGTTTCTTCATCAATACCTCTCATGCCGCTGATGAGTCCACCAGCACCACTCCGGTGATTGCCGTCTACTGGGGCCAAAACGGAAACGAAGGCACTTTGCAAGAAGCATGTGCTACACAAAACTACGGCATCGTGATCCTCGCTTTTCTTACTGTGTTTGGCAGTGGCAGGACCCCACAATGGAACTTTGCTGGCCATTGTGGCGATTGGAGCCCGTGCACCAAACTAGCCCCAGAAATTCAATACTGCCAAAGCCTTAACATCAAGGTCTCGTAAGCATTACTTTCTTTGTTTATAAATAAATTATCACAGATACATCAATTCTAAGATTTAGAATGTTTTATTTTTCAAGTAATTTATAGAAAAGTGTGTATCGGTCTCTATGGACTTGAATAGAAAAAAAAAACTTTTAGATTAATTGATAAGGCAAATTATAAGGTGAGCTCAATTTATGAGTCCATCATGAAATCCCTTATTATTAGTCATTGGATTATTACTATTTTTATTAGATGGTTTAATCAAATAATTAATAATATGAAGTAATGATGACCCAAAATAAGAGATCCACTATAAAACTCACCAATTGATAATGGTAGGATGACAATTTACCCTTCCTTAAGAGTAGTATAGTAATAGAGATAATCTTCTTTTGGTAAAAATTGGACAAAATCCTTAATTTATGTATTCATAACCAATAATGTTATTTTCAAATTATTTAAGCTGATGTTCTATTTGGATAGTCACCTTATCATCGTTAAATGAGATGATAATGTCCATTTATTCCACTCATTTATCTTATCCAATGACAATAAAAAGTGTGTCCAATGGACACTTGTTTATGGTGCTCAAATAATATTATTGATTCGTAATAAGGCACTTTCAATCACCATCTTCTAATTTATGTCTACATTATTGAGACACTTTCAATAGCATTATTGAGACATTTATTTTAAGGTGTTCAAATAACATTGTTGATTCACAATAAGACACTTTCAATAACCACCTTCTAATTTATGTCTCTATATTCTTTGTTCGTATAAATTAGAGAATAGATTTAAATAAGAGTTTAACGTAATTTTATATTTTTATACTATTAATCAATAAAAGTTCAAGAAAGTGTCAAGTCATTCTATTAAGTACCCATCATATTTGATATTTTCTTGAATTTCTATTCATTGGTGGTATAAAAATATTTTTTTATATAAAAATTAAACTCTTTACCTAATCAAATGCAAAATATGACTGTTGACAAATATGATTTCAATTAAATAATAAAAAAAATTAACCATTTTTTCCAGGTTCTCCTCTCCCTTGGTGGAGGCATAGAGACTACTCCCTTTCCTCGCCACAAGATGCTAAGGATGTTGCACAGTATCTCTACAACAGCTTCCTCAGTGGGCAATACGGTCCACTAGGAAGTGTTTCACTGGATGGAATTGACTTTGACATCGAGGGTGGCTCAAACCTCTACTATGATGACCTAGCCAAAGCCATCAATGCATTCTCCACAACAGAGAGAAAAATCTACCTATCTGCAGCACCACAATGTCCATACCCAGATTACTACCTGAATACAGCCATCAAAACAGGACTATTTGACTACATATGGGTTCAGTTCTACAACAACCCTCCATGCCAATACTCAAATGGCAATGCCATCAACCTTTTGAACTATTGGGACACATGGACCGGAGCAGTTCTGCCCAACAACAGCGTGCTTTTGGGGCTGCCGGCTGCCCCTGATGCTGCGGGCAGCGGTTACGTATCTGCAGATGTTGTTAACTCGCAGATTCTTCCTAACATAAAGCAGACTCCAAACTATGGTGGGGTTATGCTGTGGAGCAGGTACTATGATCTTCAAACTGACTTCAGTGGTCAGATAAAAGGTAGCCTTGGATCTGCATTATTGAAGTCAGTGGCAGCACTTGCTGATGCAATGTATGAGTGTGTGACTAAAACTTTTTACCGTTTTTATCATGTGCCTAAGTCTGTGCCACTTAAGGGCGTTGTTTGAGAGTAATCTATTTAGCTTGTGTCTAGGCATGGTAGCTTCGTTCCTACCTGTTAATTAAGAACTGTTGTGTGGAATAGAAGCCTACCATGCATGGATTTTGCTATAAAATAAATAAAACATGAGTTAATGTTATCCGTGCATAAAGTGTGATGAATTTTTTCCGGTGAAATTAAAGTAACGTGAAAGTATATGTGGATCACCTATGGTTCTTTACGAAGAATGAAAAAAAAGGTTGAATAATGATGAAACTATATTTGTAACATCTTTTTATTAAGTGTTAATTGTTTGTTTATATTATTAAATATTCATAATTTCACCTAAAAATATAAATCAGTTAAAGACCGGAATAACCTTTATGTATCTGATGTGATAAACAGTTAATTTTAGATCTAGATATTAAGCTAACAATCATTTATGATTGTTATTATTTGGGTTGACAGAAAAAATAGTTAGTAGGGTCACTTGGCACAGCTGTTGAAACACGCAAAATGATTTTATGTGGACAATAATTAAACTATTAAACAAGACAACTATATGCAACCGGAGAGTATTTGTAATAAAAAATATTATTTATAGGATATATTTTATTTATTATTAATGAAATATCCAATTATATTTGAATGAGAATATATGCTTGAATAATAAATAAGTTATAAGTTGATACAAGTATCTTAATATGATAAATATAAATAATATAATCTTTTATAATTACTTTGATATGATATCACATTTTATAAATTCAAATAATATAACTCTGCTGTAATTGTCCGGTGAAAGAAGATCACATCTGACGGCTTTTCCAGGTTGAATTCACATCGTTCATTTCCTTGGTGGACCATGCATCAACTAATAAAATAAAATAGTACGTACAACAAAACAAACAGGTGAGGGTAGGAGGTCAATATATGGGGCATGGTAATTATAATTACGTGGTGCATTTTGATTGTGGGATGTAAAGTCACAAACAATAAGTCTAAGGATAGGTACAGCACATAATGGGAGACGAATATTTAACGGGACCCAGATTAAATTAATAGGTTTATTTAATCAAGACACTAATTAAGGAATTAAAAAATATTAGTATTGAAAAGATAAGAATTAATATTTTTAAAGGAATGAATACTGATTAGTAAAATCTTAAATTATTTCTCTATATTTAACTAATTATTCATTTTAAAAATTTATCTTATTTAAAATATAATTATCTATTTTAAAAATTTAGATAGTATTAATTATTTTTTATCAAAAAATTTGGTGATTCTGATTGTAGACTTTTGAGTATTAAACAGAGCAAACACAATAGCTAACTTTTCACTATGAACATCTATATGGCATTCCTTATCCTCCTCCTCCGCATCATGAAGAGCACATTCAGTCTCAGGAACACATTCATCTTCCCCACCAGCACACCTACCTCTTCATATATCTCCTTTGGCTGCGGATGCTATGTGTCACCCGCAAGAGGTGTGAACCTGATGTTCAACTCAACATTGCAAATTCCAGGCATTTTTCAATTCTGTATCACACACAATAACAATCATTGTGCAGATAAACACTTCTATCTCTAAGTCTTACCCTATGTCAAATTTTAGTTTGGTTTAATTTATAAAGTGAAATATCTTCAACAGTATAAAATTATATTAAACTATATATCAGTTAATGGGTGATCAAACAAGAATAGTATTAAGGTTGATAGAAAATAAGGAATAAATTAAAAGAAAATTTAAATAATCAGTTCTTAAGAATCCATTTCCCTAATACCTTTGAGAATTTAGAAAGACATAGATGAAGAGAAAACTATAAAACTCAAAAATGAAAAGTTGTAAAAAGTAAACGTAAAGTAAAAAGTCTCTTCCATAAATTAAAAATTACCTATTTATACTTAAAAGTCAACAGAATAAGATAACTAAAAATATGAGAAAAAATATCTTCGAGTAGTTATACTTCCTTCAAATCTATTTAAATCTTCAATAATCTCTCATCAAATCATGCTAAAATCTTTTTCAATTATCTTTTTAATTTCCAAATGCTTATCCATTCTCTTCTTCTGCAAATCAAATCAAAGTAGTGAGGATATTTTACCAACAAATCTAAATCACAACTCACTAAATAAATCAATTAAGATAATTTAAATTTATTTTTCAACATAATATTCAACAATAACTCAATTTAAATGTGATTGAGATTAAATAATTTGGATAAATTAAGATATTTTTACAATTTATCACCAAGCCACTGATTGTGCCGGTGACTTTTCTATCTACTAGGGTCAGCACTGGAGAGAGGAAGAGGGGCCCTTGCAGAAGCATGTAATTCCGGCAACTATAAGGTAGCATGTGGTAGCTGATAGCGAAAAAAATATAGGACATTAAAGATCCAAACATATTTAATGATGGGCAAAAGGAAAGGGATAGAAAATTTTTTGTCCATGAATAGAAATCCAAGAAATTTATATCCTCTATAAGGCGGGGATATGATGCAAAGACGGGAAATTATATTTTTTTTTTCTTTTAAAATGAATATTTTCAAATTTATTATTTTTTGACAATGTATTTCACAAAAGGCAGTAGTGTAGTGCCGGTCTGGCTGTGGTTTGGTTGGGATATATATATTTTCCAATATATTATTGTTATCGTATGTTTTCAATATGAGATAGTTGTAAATATCTTGTCCTTAGATCAAATATAATACAAATAGTATTATGCTTCATTTTTATATTCTCTCTCCTATTCATTATATTTACCGTCCTGTTTCACCTAACGCTACCTAACATAGTGATCTTTGAAAGCCTCATTGTGTACGATTTTGGCCGCACCACCCCTACCATAAACTTGGCTGACCATTAATGTAGCACCGCTTCAAGCCCATGTACCAAGCTTGAGCCCATCATAAAACACTGCCAAAATAATGACATCAAAGTTTTCCTTTCAATTGAGTTGGATGATGCACCATCGTCACCACCACCACCACCTGAGGACAACGATCTCACAGGTTACCTTGCAACTACACCTTTAATTTTATAACTTCCTCAGCTGCAAACCCGGTCCACTTGGCGCCTTGTCATTGGATGGCATTGACATTAAAGATGTAGCAGATAGTCAGCACCTTCATTGGGATGAACTTGTTGCGTTCCTCAATGAGTCCACAACCGATACAAAGGATCTAGTGATCTACATATCCGCATATCTCCTCAATGTGTGTACCCCTAATGGTTTGCTTGACGCTGCTATAAGAACTGGACATGTTGATTATATATGGGTTGATTTCTTTTACTATAACCCTCCTTGCATATACTTAAACGGAATGTAATCTATATATGCGTGTGTGGTTCTACTTTAAGTAGTGGCTACTTTCGTACACACCATGCCCACACCATTGATCAGTGATATTAACTAGAAGAGGATTTCATCTTGTCATCTAAGTAATAGTAAGAATACAATCCCGTCAAAAAAAAAAAAATAGTAAGAGTACAATAAGTAGTTTACAGAAATTTACTTCCATTGTAACGATTCGCCGTGTCAGTAAGAACATGGAATGTAATAGAAAAATGTTCTGTTATGGGTAAGTTAGATCCTCGCCCAATATCTCAATTATTAGCTATTAACCAATTAATTTTGGTAAGTTGTGAATATAGAAAAATTTAACACAAATATTTATACGTGTAATTATGTATTGTCCAATAAATAAAAGTGTTTAACTACTACACAAATAAATATATACTATTGGATAATAGTACAAAATTTGTTTACATAGCACTATTATTAATTGCTTAAAACCATTAACATGTCCTTTTGCACTTTGCACGCTCATATAAATTCGTTGCCTGTCCTAGTACCATCAAAACTCACAACTCAAGCCGGAATCAATTAACTTGATCAACTTCCCACAACCATGGCTTCGAAACCACAAGCACTGGCCTTCCTCCTCCTTGCCCTCTCCACGCTTTGTTTCTTCATCAATACCTCTCATGCCGCTGATGAGTCCACCACAATCACTCCAGGGATTGCCGTCTACTGGGGCCAAAACGGGAGTGAAGGCACTTTGCAAGAAGCATGTGCCACAAAAAAAGTATGACATCGTGATCCTCGCTTTTCTTAATGTTTTTGGCAGTGGCAGAACCACACAATGGAACTTTGCTGGCCATTGTGGCGATTGGAGCCCGTGCACCAAACTAGCCCCAGAAATTCAATACTGCCAAAGCCTTAACATCAAGGTCTCGTAAGCATTACTCTTTGTTAATAAATAAATTATCACAGATACATCAATTATATTCTAAGATTTAGAATGTTTTATTTTCCAGTAATTTATAGAAAAGTGTGTATCGGTCTCAATCGACTTGAATAGAAAAAACAACTTTTAGGATGAATTGATAATGGTAGGATAGAAATTTACCCTTCGTTAAGAGTAGTATAGTAATAGAGATAATCTTCTTCTTTTGGTAAAAATTGGACAAAATCCTTAATTTATGTTTCATAACCAATAATGTTATTTTCATGTCATATTCTTTAAGTTAAAGTTCTATTTGGATATCAATTTATTATTGTTGAATGAGATGATAATAATGATTCCACTCATTTATCTCATCCAAGGCAATAAAGTGCTGTCCAAGTGAAACACTTAATTTAAAGTGCTCAAATAACATTATTCATTAACAATAAGGTACTTTCAATCACCATCTTCTAATTTATGTCTCTACATTATTGGGACACTTTCAATAACATTATTGAGACACTTATTTAAGGTGTTCAAATAGCATTATTAGTGGGAATAAGACAAGAATTTCAATAACTACATTCTAATTTATGTGTCTACATTCTTTGTTGGTATACATTAGAGATTAGATTTAAATAAGAGTTTAATGTCTATATTAAGTTGTTTGTAACATAATTTTATATTTTAACTATTAATCAGATAAAAGTACAAATGTCAAGTCATTACTATTCGGTATGAATCATATTTGATATTTTCTTAAATTCCTATAGTTAACCGCATAAATTACTTTCATTGTATATAAAAATTAAGCTTTTACCTAATCAAATGCAAAATATGATATTCTTTTATTGACAAAGATGATTTCAATAAATTAACCAAAAAAATTAACCATTTTTCAGGTTCTCCATTGGTGGATCAGAGTACTACTCTTTTCCTCGTCAGGATGCTAAGGAAGTTGCACAGTACCTTTACAAAAGCTTCCTCAATAGGCAATACGGTCCACTAGGAAAGGTTTCACTAGATGGAATTGACTTCATATCGAGGTGGCTCAAACCTCTACTATGAAGACCCAGCCAAAGACATCAATGCATTCTCCAAACGAGAAAAATCTACCTATTTCAGCAACACAATGTTTGTCAAACTTGGTGGCTTGTTTTCAAGCCTTGGTAACATGCTCTTGGACAAAAGTCCATATATGCAACAAGTCATATGCTCTTTGTCAGATCCAATCCTTCGTTGGTAGTGCAATTTTGGTTTGTCTTTGACAAATTTGGCAAGCACTCTGGGACCAAGGGAAAAGGATTATTGAAGGTTGAAAATCTTGGCACATATAGCTCTATAAATAGAGCTTCATTTAACACTTGAAGAACAACCAAGAATCCACCATCTCCTTACTTCAGTTTAATAGAGTAGAATTATTGTTCCTTATGAGTTTTCTTTTGTGAGTTGAGAGTATAAGGATGGTGGAATCCTGTTTGATATTTTGGGGTATTTGAGACTTGGTTTAAAGTCAGAGTATTGGATTTGTGTATCCTTGTTATTTGAGATTTGGGTTAAGTATTGGAGTGTGTCCACCTTTAGTCTCCATCATATTTCCATAGTGAAATATTTAGTTGTCGCCTTTGCACAATAAATGTAGGCTATTTGGCGAACCACGTTAATCCTTTGTGTCATCTTTGCTTATGCTTCAGGCATATTTATTTGGGGCTCTCTGTTTCTACCTTTTGGGCCCGTCATTTTAACAAACTCATCTGAGAGCTCATAAACTTCTGGGAGAATTTTGGATGCAGAAGATGTTGGACACGTTTGGTCAGGTGACAAGTATTTCCTGAAGGTGGAGTTTTGAAAGGCAAAGATTTCTTTGTTGAGCATAGGCTTGCTTAGTTAGGTTTTTATACTTGACCTTTGCTTCAAGTTTCAAGGTAAAGTCCTGTAAAGTTTACATCTACTCTCTCAGACTAAGGGTGTTGATTCTGATCTATGGTCCAGAATACCTGTTCCATTAAGAGGTAGTTTGGGTATTTGAGTATGCTTGTTGACATATTGGAGAACGACTTTGATAATCTAAGACTTGATGAAAATCAAGCCAAGGTGGAGATTTTCAAACTTGGTGGCTTATTTTGAGCCTTAGTCAGCATGCTTAGACCAAAGTCCATATATGCAACAAGCCGTATGCTCTTTGTCAATATTGCAATCCTTGATTGGTGGTGCAATTTTGGTTTTTCTTTGACAAATTTGGCAAGCACCGTCAGAGCATGAAAAACCATTATCTAAAGGTTGAAAATCTTGGCATATATAGCTCTATAAATAGAGCTTCATTTGTAGACTTGAAAAACAACCAAGAATCCACCATCTCCTCACTTTAGTGTAATAGAGTAGAATTATTTGTTCCTTATAATTTCTTCTCTTTTGTGCAGGGAAAAATACACCAGTGAGGAAAATACTGTTGGTATTTTGGTGTATTTGGGACTTGGTTTTGAGTGGATCTTACCACTTTGTATGCTTGTTATTTAGGATTTAGGTTTAGTGGAGTGTGTCCACCTTTTATCTTCATCATATTTCCATAGTGAAATATTTGATTGTCACCTTTGCCCGTGGATTTAGGCTATTTGCCGTACCACGTTAATCCTTTGTGGCATCTTTGCTTTACGCTTTGCATATTTATTTGCGCTCTCTATTTTGCCTTTTTAGGCCCGCATTCACAACAATGTTCATACCTTATTACTACCTAAATACAGCCATCAAAACGGGATTATTTGACTACATATGGGTTTAGTTCTATAAAAACCTTCCTTGCCAATACTCAAATGGCAATGCCATCAACATTTTGAACTATTGGGACACATGGACCAGAAAAGTTTACCAACAACATGTGTTTTTGGGGCTATCGGCTACCCTTGCTCCACAGGCCAACGCTACGTATATTGAGATGTTTATTCACAAATTCTTCCTAACATAAAGCAGACTCCTAACTATGGTGGGGTTATGCTCTGGAGTAGGTACTATGATCTTCAATTGACTTAGTGGTAAGATAAAAGGTAGCCTTAGATGCATTATTGAAGTTAGAGTAGCGACTTATTGATTCAATGTATGAGTGTGTGACTAAAATTTTTGCACCATTTTTATCATGTGCCTAAATTTGCCACTTAAGGGTGTTGTTTGATAATTTATATAGCTTGTGTCTAGGCATGGTAGCATGGTAACTACCTTTTAAGAGTGGAGTGGAATAAGAAGCCTACCATTATCTATTGGATGTGATGGTAGTCTCCAACTTTTCCACCAATAGGTAAATTCCAATGATGATGGAGTGGGTGTTAAAATTGGGACAAGCCAATTTTAAATGTAGAAATAACAATGCTTTAAATTTATTCCAATGAAATTAAAGTGACGCCAAAGTATATGGGAATCACCTATGGTTCTTTACGAAGAATTGAAAAAAAATGGGTTGAATAATAATGAGACTATATTTGTAATTTTTTTGAATTGAATGTTAATTATTAGTTTATACTATTAAATATTAATAATTTAACTAATAATAATAAAAACATAAATCAGTTTAACTGTAATAGCCTTCATATAACTTGATATAGTAAACGGTAGCAAATATTTCCCTCAAATGACGTTACCATACTACAAATTTTATTTTTTTAATTAGAAAATGGATGTAATTAATTACATAAGTATATCAATGGAAAGGCATGAGATATGTCCCAAGTTCAATTCTTCGTGTAGCTAAACTAAGCCCCAAAATCCAAATAGGCTAACTCCTAGACATCGTCAAGAATTAAAGTAATTGTAAACTAGAGCCATAGCCAATGTCAACTGCATTCATCCTTCAAATAATTTTAGTGCACATGTTGATGTTATTAGAACACATGTTCCTTTCTCCTACATAAGTTCTTGTTCCACCATTGTCTCAAAAATTTTGAAAATTAAAGTAATCTCTACTATCATATACAGGATCATATATTGAAGTTGTCATGTTTAGGTTTGCTTTAGAAGGGCTACACTAACCTCAATCATAGTAGGAGGATACAATTATACTTTCATAAGAAAACTCACCAATAATATCAACAAGAGCATATACCATCTTTAATGGTGGAACTGATTAGTGTCCCTAACAATAATTTCGCCTTTAACAATCTTGGAGATAATTTTGGAGCAATATGACAAACTCCACAAACCGAAGATTTTTGGTGATTTTGATTGGAGACTTTTGAGTATTTAACAAAGCAGACACAATAGCTAACTTTTCACTATATATGAACACCTAGATGGCATTCCTTATTCCACTCCTACATCATGAAGAGCGGAACAATCTTAGGGACATAGCCTAACTCTTGCATCTCCCCGCCAAGCACCTATCTTTTCATATATCTCCTTTGATCCGGATGCTATGTGTCACCGCAATAAAGGTTTGAACTTGATTGTTCAACTTAACATTGCAGATTCTAGGCATTTTTTGAATTCTCCTTCTCTTCATTAATGATTCGAACATCAGTTACTTCTTTTCATCTACCAGCCTTTGCAAAAATATTAGATAATAATATCAAATATTTACTCACCTTAGAATCTCTCATGCTTAAACTCATCTACCAGCCTTTGCATAAACTCATGCTTTTCATTGATAAATGACATTACATGGGCTATGGTTTTTGTATAGGCAAACAAAATGCTTAAAATGATACTAGAATTACATAGCTTAATTCCTAAGCACATTTACTAGTAGTGAAAGCTTTTTGACTCTTCAAACATCAACTTGCAATCAAAACTTGAAGCAATGCAATAATAAATGTTGAGTTGGAATTTGACTATGGGTTGTAATCCTGGAATAGTGCACCAAGCTCATGAAAACTCTGGTAGCGAATTTTAATTTGAATTTTTCAATCCTTTAACGAGCTTGCAATTATCATGACAAAGGTGGTGGTGACTAATAATGAGTTGGCATGGATAAGCTTGGTTTATCTCTTAACGTCGCCTCCCTTGAACTAAGGTAGAACTCAATCTTCCATGCATTTTCTTCAATTTGTAAAATGACTCCATTTTCAATGGCTTGGTAAAAATAGCATGTTCTTTATGGAACAATAATCAATCACCACTTATTTCTCATTTACAAATTCCCGAATTTTATAGAATGAGATGTTTATGTATTTGGATCTTTCATGAAATACTGGATTTTTGCAAAGTGCAATAGTTGACTTGTTATCACAAAATATTGTTGTAGAAGTAGTTCGTTTATGATTTAATACTTTAAGAATTCTTCTTAGCCATACCACATATGTAGCACAACTTACTACCTTATATATATCAACTTCTATTGGAGAGTGTGTAATAATTGATTGTTTATTTGATGACTATGATATTGCTCCTAAACTAAGATGAAATGCATATCCTGAAGTACTTTTCTATGTCATTTGTACAATCACTATTTGTATATCCAAAAACTCTTTAATATATCAAAAACTCTTTTTGCAGTTTGCAAATGATAGTTACACGGTTTTATGGGTGATCTAACTCCAAAAACAACATCTGGCCTAGTTACAATCAAATATCTCTAGACTTTCTATCAAACTCTTGTAATAAGTGGGATCTACAGCTCTTCCTTTATTTTCTCTCATTGGCTTCATTTTTTTCTTAATTGGAGTGGAGAGGGTTTTGAATTTTCCATATGAAATTTATTCAAAATATCATTAGCATATTTATTTTGAGAAATAAAAATGCCATCATCTTTCTAATGACTTTGATGTAAGAAAATAGGACATCAAGCCCAAATTAGTCATTTTAAAGTGCTTTTCCATAGCCTTTCTAAATTCTGCTATCATCACATTATTTCTAGTAAAGATTAAATCATCAACATAAACACACAATCTTCAATATTCCTTTCAATGGACTTGATATACAAAGTGTGCTCAAATGGCATCTCTGAAAATCATTCTCAATGAAATAGAAGTCAATCTTCTTATATCATGCCCTAATGCCTGTTTCAAACCATACAGAGCTTTCTTCAATTTGTAAACTTTCTATTGTTCTCTAGGGGCCACATATTGGCAGGTGCTATTGACATATACTTCATCCTCCAAAGTGTCGTTTAAAATGGACTTAACATCCATTTGATATATTTAATTTTTTCCACTTTTTTTGTGCAGAAAGTGAAATAATCATATGAATCGTATGTAATATGGAAATAGGAGCAAATACCTCAAAATAATCAATACCTGGCTTATGATTGTACCCTTTTGCAACTAATCTGGCTTTATAGCGATCAATCAGCTATTAGGTTTGTACTTTGTCTTGTACACCCACTTTACTTCTATTAGTTTCTTATCAAATGGAAAATATGTTAACTTCCACGTATCATTCTTTTGAATTGCATGGATTTCTTTGTCCCATGACTTTCTTCCCAATTTTTATCATTAGAGGCTTCTTTAAAACTTATTGGTTCACAATCTAAATAAGAAAAGTAAAAAATTTATTCAAAATGATTTATCATTACCCACAACATAATCCTCCAATATGGCTAGTGGCTAACAATTCTTTTGAGGTCGGTTGGATGATTTTGGTTAAGTTGATGTCTTTGGCTATTCATTTTCTTCTACATAACTACAAGAATTGTCACGGACTCTCTTTAGATTCTAACCAGTCTCATGTTCCTTTTTCATCAAACATCACATTTCTGTTGATTATGTCACCTTCTTCATCTATAGATTATATAACATGTGAATGCTTTTGAGTTCATACAATGGCCAATGAAAATGCATTTCTCACCTTTATTGTCTGGCTTCTTCCTTAGCTTATCTGGTATACGTTGGCATAAGCAATACACCCAAAAACTCTAAGATGACATACTAATAGTCTTCACTCTAAGCTTCTTCTAATGTCTTATCACGAACACTCCTTCAGGCACACGTAAAAGATAACTGCGCAGCACCTTCTACCAAAATTCTTTAAGCATTTGTTCGATCTCAACATGCATCATCTGACCATATCCATGATTGTCCTCTTCTTCCTTTCTGCTTCTCCATTTGTTCGAGGAGTGTATTGGTTGTCAACTAATGTTGAATTTCATGTTGCTCAAAGAAATTCTACAAACTAGATACTCTTATCCCTGTGTTTGAGAATTTTGATTTTGCAACTATTTTGTTTTTTCACAAATGCCAAAATGACTTAAAGGCATCACAAGCTTCCTTGATTTTTATTTTATAACTCACATATATTTTCCTATTAAAATCATCAATAAAGGTGATAAAATACCTACTGCTACCATGAGATAGTACATCGGTGCACAAATCCAAGTACACAATCTCTAGAGTTGTTTTGCTCCTAGGATTTTGCAGGAAAAAATCTTATGTTTTTTTCCTAATTGACAAGTCTCACAAGCATAGTTAGGAATTTCAAAACCGGCAAACCAGAAACATGCTCTTTCCTTAATAGATAATTCAATCAAAAAAGTGAAAGTGCCCAAAATATATAAGCCATTGCAGTTATCACAGGTATCATAGAACTCAAGTAGAAAATTTTTCATGTTAAATTTTTAATGAAAAAAGCCTATTTAAAGTCATTTTCATCTTTGTAATAAATTTTCCATCCTTATCAAATATCATGCAGGAAGCTTGATAAATCTATATGTTATAACCTTTCTCTACAACTATCCTATACTCAACAAATTGTGATAAAGTAAGAGCATAAAATACATCGGAAATAAATTTGTGGGAGCCATCTTTCAAATTGGTTTTTATTTGACCTTTTCCTAAAATAGGAATATTTGTATTGTTGGTGAATGTGATAGATGATTTAATTGACTTATCAAGTGAAGAAAATAATTCCTTTTTGCTACACATGTGATTACTACACTACAAAAAAATTGTCATATAGTGACGGCAAAAAATCATAGGTAAAAGTATAAAAACCATGGGTATAGCCTCAAAAACTTATACCCACGGACGCTTACTTCATCATTTTTACTATGTCTTTACCCACGATTTTCGTTCAGTATAACATATAGTGACGTACCATTACGTCAAAAATGTCTTGACTTGTACCTATAGAGTTCATTGCATCACTATAGGTTTTAGTGACAGAACTAAAAATCATCACAAATAATCACCAGGTAATTACCCATGGAAACAAATATCACTATACTTTAGAGCAAATGTCTTTTTTATGGGTATAGCTTATAACCACACTTTTATTGATTTTATATTTTCCATGGGTATAGCTTATAATGATTTTTTGTGGGCACAAAAAATTAAAATTTGGAATTCAATTTATGTATTTAAATTTATATATACAAGAATAACAACCATATTAAAAAAACTCCAATTATATTAAAAGTAAAACAAGTCTTAAAGTAATAGGTATCAATATTACAAACAAATAAAATCATGGAAATCTAAAGAAGTACATATGTTATGCTCTCATAAAGTAAATATGGTGTATACAAACTACAATTCCAAAACATGATAGGCATCAATCACTAACAATTAACAAAAATGAGCACCTTCGATTCTAGTTATTACCTACAAATTAAATTACAATGAAGAATTAATATTAGTGTATGTATTTAACAAAATTAACATCAATCTTAATGAAAATTAACAAATTAAGTACATACTATATTCATGATCTTCATCATTGAAACTTTGAGATCTTGAATTGCTTTGATCATTTGGCTTACTTGAAGCATTTGGAACCTATAAAAAAATCGTACAAATTTTAAATATATGTGGTAGTAATAAAACAGTATGTGGAACAAATTTTCATGTAGGACTAAATAGGCCTAGGCCTTTTAACATTCCTTAAATAGGCTTTCACAATAACAATATAGCACCAAACATAAAAATAAGCCTTATATATATATAGATAATTCAACATAGAAGATAACTACATAAAAATAAGCCACAAGTTTATTTACACTAAACATGCTACAATCAGCACTCTTTCAAAGATAAAACTCAAAATGTTGTTAGATTCAATATGCTGTCACTATGTCTCTAGAGGAGGAAAATAAACGCAAGAGTAGAACTCACATATTACCCTATTAATGTCCATAGAGAAATATGCCAAGACAACAAATTTCATATTCTTTAGTAAATTAAACATTACAAAGGGCATAGAATAACTATATTACTTCACAATTATTGATTGGTACTCTTGTTCTACTTAGCCTCGGCCAACTATACTATATAAGCATATATATATATATATATATATATATATAGCATAGGAATAGCATCTCGATGAAACAAGATTAAGATTGCATGTACTAAATATCACTAGCAATAATTCATTACATTCTACTTGAAATTTGAGTGTATCTCGACTACAATTCTGTCTCATACAGTTTCATATCAAGATGAGAGATAAATAGGCTAAGGTTAAGGAGTAAAAGCATTATACCAAAATCTCCACCACAAATGGATCTATAGTTATCAAAACAATCACAAACTCGTTCACAACAATAAAAACAACTATGCAATGAGCCGACTAGTTTGAAATTACTAGAGCCAGCAACAATAATAGCACTGCCTATCCTGATGCAGGATTTTTGGATTTACTGGTGCACAAAGCACAAATAGCACCTAAGCTAAGAAATAACACATAAATGATGCAAAATTTTCATGTTTCTCATGCCAAAGGACAAGCACTAAAACTAAAACATAACACCTAATGATGCAGGATTTTAAATTTCCTAGGTCAAAGGAAATAACACCAAAGCTAAGAAATAACACAAATGATGTAGAATTTTCATGTTTCTTCATGCACAAAATGGGACAACATTAAAACTAAAAGAATAACACCTACATGATGTAGGATTTTAGATTTACTAGTGCACAAAACAGAAACAGCACCTAAGCTAAGAAATAACACATAAATGATGCATTAAAGAGAGCTTGATGGTGGAAAAACTCATACACAAAAGAAGAACATAAACAAGCCCTCCAATGGAGCCAATGAACATAGAAAGTGAAAGTTTCAAAGACAACCCGTACTTCCAAGGCACAAATCATGAACCCTTCCCAAAGGCCATAAAAACAAAAATTTCTTTTTCAACACTTAGTGGACATTCTTTCTAAAACATATTTTGCTAAGAAATTTCCAGCACTTTAAATAGTTAAAGCATTACACCAAAAAAAATATTTAATCCCCGAACAAGCTGGGCTCAATGTGAGTTCCATAACAACAAACTCTACCAACCCAAAACTTTATTACACCTTGAATTAGCATGAATTAAATTTCAGCAAATATACTAGTGTTCCATTCACTTCAAGAATCAAATCCCCTTCAATTTCCTGACACCAACCTAGCCCCAAAACATGAACAACACACAAGCCCCTATAAAAGGCCATCAAGGCTAAAATTTTGACATAAGCAAGGAGAGAATCACTATAAAAGAAAATTAGTGAAAATTTCAGCATTCTAACTTTGGTTTCTTGACTCAAATCCTCTTTGTACCCATTTAATACATTTTATAAAACAAGTTCACAAATTATGCCCATTTTCCCAATTAAACCAAATGTAAATCATGGTGCATGTTAGGCTTACATTGAAATTTTCCAGCAATACTTACAAGAGCTTGATTTGTAAAATTGAAACAAAACATTTCATCCCTCTTTCAAATTAAATCTAAACTCTCAACCTCTTTATTCATTCCAAAAATTGCAAGCACACACAAGGATTTGGGGTTCCAACCGAAAATTCCAGCATATATGAATTTAGAAGCATGAAAGTGCAAACTTGAACAACCCATGTTCACCATTACAAATCAATTGGAAGTAACAAAAACCCAAATTCCTTCAAACACCAAAAGGAAATGGAAGCAAAGGGAGGAAGTCATGACCTACTCTTCTTACAAACACCAAGCTAGAAACATTAAACCCGTGCTATTATCAATGCATTTTTCAACTCCACATTCAAAGGAATAAAAGAACACATAAACCCCAATCTAGCTAAATAATAATCAAACAAACAAAGGTTTCAAAAGAAAAACCCTACCATGCTTCCAAGCTTTGGGCTTAGAACTCAACCTCACCAAACAAGTAAGCACTAATCAACTCCACCCATAGCTCAATATTTTTGGACTTGGGAAAAAATGAAAGAAATGAAACAATTTTGAAATGAGACAAGTAAAAGGGAAGATTCGCTACTCCAATTGCCACCTTGCTCCTTTCTCCATCTCTGTCGCCTTGTTAATTTTGGGATTCGCATTTGCTTCGGCAAATCCACTTCTTCTGTGATTACTACTTCTCTGTTTCTTCTGGTTGTTCTCTCCTTTGCTTCTCTTCTTTTGTGAATTATCTGTTCTCTTTAACTCCGGATCTTCTTCTCCAAGCTGTGGCCTTTGCGATCAGTATGGGCTGGTTCGATGATAAGGGCGATTGCAAGGTTGTGAGGGATGGTGAGTTTATGGTGACGGTAATGTGGTTGTGTGATGTAGGTTGACGGAGGAGTGGTGGTGATGTTGAAGGAGTTAAGGGAAAAGGGAAAAAAAAAAGAGGAGGGAAAATAAAAGTTAAAGGAATTTTCCCTTTTTCATTGGCACTAATAGTAAAAGAAAAAAATTATAGCTGAAAAATAAAAAAACTATAGTGATAATAGAATAAGTGTAGGTATAAATCTTCTATCCATGGTAAAAAATTTTTAAAGTGACACCAAATATGAGTATAGGTATATATTCTTCTATCCATAAAAAAAAAAAATTTATCCTTGACGGCAAATTATGAGTGTAGGTATATACTACTTATACCCACGTAAAAAAAAATGTATAGTGAGGCAAAATATAAGTGTAAGTATAGATGTCCAAATCCATAGTATTAATATCTATCAAAAACTTATAGTGACGGTCTATATATTTGTGGCTAATAGCTATCTATACCTACAATTTGTATATGTGTAGCTAAAGCACGTAGGTATATGGCAATTTTCTTGTAGTGCTACAACTAATATCCAAATACCATGTATTTTCATCTTTTGAGAAAGAATTGTTTATTAAAAATAGACTTTGTTAACTAGAATTCTCACCAATATGTTGGTACTAGCTTTCGGCAAATTGGCTTTTGTTGAAATTATTCTAACTCATCGATTCTGAATCTACAATATGCCACTTTGTGATCAAATTTCCCGGTGGAAGTAGTTGAAATTTGTTCTCTTGGTAGTAGTTATCTTTTCCTCTACCTCAACCAGCAGCCCAAAATCTCCACTTCTTCTCTTGGCTATTTTGGCCTGATTTTGTTATTTCTTCCTTGGTTATTGTAATCATTGCCATGACCTCTTCTTGAAATTCCCTCTTCCTCTCATTATTCTATTGTAGGCGCGACCTTTTACTTCTCCATCATAGCTTGATTCAAGCATTATTGTTTAGATTCACCCAAGCTCTTCAAGGCTTCTTCTATTGATTTTTTTGCCTTCTCCAAAATTCTGCTAATGTGACTTTCTATAGTCCTGTTACAACTCGGAATTGTCATTTTATTTGTATCTGTGGGACTATAATATTGTAGGCACCACATTATCAAACTTCATCAGCATGATGCGTAGAAATTTTCTTACCACCTTATCTCTTGGATCTTCTCTCCATAGACTTTCATCTTATTAACAAGGTCAATAACACAAGAAAAATATTGCTCAATAGTTTCTAAGCTAGACATCTCATACCTTTCATATTCTCTACATAAAGACTATAGTTTTGATTTCTACGCCTTTTCAACACTTTGTATGAAAACTTCAAAATATCCCATGCTTCCCTGGCAATTTTGGCATTAGCAATTTTGTCAAGTATTGAATAATCTACTCCTTGATGGATTTGTGACAATGCCAATTGATCTATTCTTGAGCAGATTAAATACAGCTTCTTCTTGTAAACCTATTAACAAGGCTCCAATATTATTAGCCCTTAAGTGAGAGACCATAAATGTCTTCTAATAACTAAAATCTAATTTGGAGCTGACCAAATGATATTGTAATTATTTGCAACAATGATTCTCTAAAAACAATTCTATGAAAACATACTTGTTAGCAAATTTTTTCTTAAACAAATTGGCATTCAAATTTCACAATTTGATACCATTTTGATATCAATATTTACTCACCCTAGAGTCTCTATCATACACACTAACAACTCACTAACATTTCATGAACTCATAAAGTGGCACAACTTATAATGAACGAAGAAGATTTGATTCATAAACTCATGTTTCATTGATATATCACATTACATGGCCTATGGTATTTATATAGGCAAACAAAATTCTTAAAATAATACTAAAATTACATAGCTTAATTCCTAAGCACATTCCTTGGCGAATGAAAACATTTTGACTCTTTAAACATCCACTCATAGCCGAAACTTGAAGCAAGGCGTACAATAGTTAATTTGACTATGGGTTGTAAATTTGAATGGTGCACCAAGCTCATGAACTTAGCAGCAAAATTTTAACTTGAATTTTTCAATCCTTTAACAGCTTGAAATTACCATAACAAAGGTGATGGTGACTAATAATGAGTTAGCATAGATAAGCTTATTTTATCTCTTCGCAGATAACAACACATAATAACCTGATTGCTAAGAAGACAACTAAAGCAGGTTGTGAGCTACTAAAAGTCCAATGTCCATGTTGGAGTACACCTGGCAAGACTAAGTATCCCCCAAACTCTTTCACTAGGCTCCATTAGCATTTGTTTGATGAAATTATAAGGCTCATATGATTATGTATGTAATATTGTTCTATTTACTTTTATTTGTTTATTTCAACAAGAAAATATTTTCTATTTAGATTTGTAAAAAGTTAAATGTTTATAAATAATATTTTTAAATATTACATTAAAAAATAAATTGAAATTTTTAATAAGAGATAAGACAACATCATTAATAAGATAAGGAAATAACAAAAGTGCATCTACTTAAAGAATTACAACCACATCATTAATAACAAGACAATGGAATAACATGAGATATCACTATGAACTTGAGCCAATAGCATTTGGACAACGCATGTGATTGTGTCTCACCTCGACAAAAACAAAATGTCATGGTCCAGGCATCTCACACATTTCCATTTCATTCAGTAAGGTAAATTTGGCTAACATTCATTGTGCGCTTTAAGGTGTGGTTAGCGCAAATCCTTGGGCCTGTATACCAGGCCATGTATTTTGGTGGCCCACGACCTCAAATTCATTCTTGTACACTTTGCAAATGCTAATCATCCTATACATCATCAACATAAGCTTTCCAGTTAAGACGAAAGCTGTCACAACAAGCAATCACATGACGATAAGGATATCTGTCTTGAAAGTCCACACAACGAGTGGTCTGAAACTAAGTGGTCTTAAAGTCTTTAGATGCATTTCATTTGCTTCCAACCATCTCGCCACGGCTTTTGAGAAAGGTTGACTTGCATTTCTTCATGCATATGCCACACTGCCTTTTTGGAACAAACAACTCAGAACATTGAAATAAGTTGCTCGGATTAGTGATGTGATCGAAAGATTACAAGCCTATTTAACATAGAATTGACACACTCAACAGGTTTGTTATCATATGCCCTTTCGATATCCACCATCAAATGCTAAAACCCGTTTCTCATGGAATTTCATCAAGGTAGTCAATACTGTACTGACCACGTTTGCACATTACTGCTTGTAGTGATGATTAAATTCATGTTCGGTCCTTGAGTACCCTACAAAAATAAACAAAGTGAAAATTACTTCCATAACTAAAAATAACTCCATCCTATTCACATGAATAAACAAAGTGTAAATTACCTATGCTCGCAACAAGTCGGTGCAAGTTGGGTGCCTTGAATCTTCATAAGAAATTGGAAGAGATGTGCTTGACACAATACATATGGAAGGCCTTTCGAGGTTCCCACTGACCATTGCTCCAGGATACTACAACTTCAATGGACTCATGGCAATCATAAATAAATCCAACTCTATATCGAGTCACTACATGCTTGTACACATTGTTAAGAAAAAACCACGCATCTAGTCTTACCCTCGATGATAGCAAAAGCAATTGAAAATATGTTCTAATTGCCATCTTGTACAAATGCAACCAGTAGAGCTCTTTTGTATTTCCCATACAAATGTGTACTGTCTGCCGAAACAAGTGATTTGCAATATCTGAATGCTTTAATGCAAGGACCGAAATCCAAAACACCTGCAAAATGTATGAGTGTTCGACACTAGCTAGCTCACCCCATCTCGCCTCCAGAATCTAATTAAACAATTGCTCCCTAATCGATAGCACACATTGCCATGCACCATTTTGGTAGCTCTCAAATGGGTTTCCTAACCAGAAAACATTTTCAATCGCCTTATACTTTGTAGCCCATGCTTTTTGGTATGTTGTGGTGTACCCTAACCGAATGAACTTTACAATGATAGATTTTACTTTAATAGATAGATTAGAATTTACAGATGGCTCTATGAACCATGCAATCATGTCTGAATCCAACTTGAGTGGTCCTGTGATTGCCTCGACTTCGTGCAAGTATATGCGACCGTTGTACTTCTAATTTCCCAATAATCCTTGTTCTTCCTGAAACTAGCCTTTAGAAGCCAAAGACAATCTTGCCCATATTGTACACATTTACAGGAAACGTCTTTGGTTTGACTATTCAACTCTGTAATTCACTCCATTATCTATGTTTATTTCTTAACTTCCTTAATAACAACCTCCCTATTACTAAATCTCATTCTAATAAAGAATTAACATTGACAACAAGCCCTAGAATAATAACAAATGGAAAATAAATATCAAATGGAAATAACAAGCATATGAAAAATACTAAATCTAACAGATTTATATAAATTCTAGAATTAGTGGTACATACCCATGTTTTAACTATGGAAACTAAGTGCATCAGGCTTCAGATCCAACACATGCATGAAAGGTTGCTCGTTCTTAGATGTTACCTAGCCACCATGTTTGGTATGTCCTCTTCAACCTTAGCATCATTCGCACCATCATTATTGCTTTCATATTTTTCTTCATCACTTTCTTGCCATACTACTTCTCTTTCTTCAAATGTGCTTGACTCATAAGCTTTGTTTGAGCAACAACTTCTTCAAATTCAACATTCAACTCAATGGCATAATTGTTTTAGGGTAATGTTGATGTATGCAAAACATCTATTTAATGCTACCATCATTAGTGATTGGAATTCTTGATGGTTTATGAAGCCGCCAAAAATTCAGAATGGACACTTGTATCTTATTATATTGATGCCACTTTCTTTTGAGTGTTTGGATTTATGGATTGACAAAGAGCATTCTCTAACTCTATAAATGAGAAAGTGTAGGAATAAAAATATTTCCTGAACTCTCACCTATAAAACTACACCATCATTTCCATTTGTAAATACATGACTATTATAATATACTACTATCATGACAATGCTACTCATTTTTCTCTCACTCAATTTTTCTTTTCTAACAGAAGAAGGTAAGGGAGGGAAGAACAAATGTTTATGCAGGAAGAGAATGAGAAAATTAGTAGGAAGTAGATCGAGAATGTAGAAGAGTGTGGCTGAAGATTTGTCTTCTTGGAGAGATTATATAAAGACATGATATTATTTTCAACTCTCTACGAGTCAATTGTGCTACTACTAAATCATCGTACACATACTGAATCATTGTACCATCATTTACAATATTCAAGTTTATTATTATTTTTTGCATTCATTATTTGCTGGCAGCAAATTGCAATATGAATTTGGTACATAATCCGCTGCTAATGGATTCTTTTCTTTCAAATTTCTTTTTGCATTTTGTGGTTCAATATCCGTTGGAAGTAGATTACCTATCCACAGTCACCCAACAATCATTTCTATGTAAACACAATAATACAATGTTTTCCTCATTTAAAATATCCATATGGAAAATATTGACCCTAACATAATACCTACTTTATTAACATTAAATGTGATAAATGAATGAGGTTAATGGGGACTACTATCACATTAAATGATGAAAAATTGGGTGTCCAAATAACATTTTTGTAACATAAATTTGT
This sequence comes from Dalbergia oliveri, assembly GCA_030441495.1. Taxonomy (NCBI): domain Eukaryota; kingdom Viridiplantae; phylum Streptophyta; class Magnoliopsida; order Fabales; family Fabaceae; genus Dalbergia; species Dalbergia oliveri. The sequence continues at coordinate 22,916,075 of JAMLFY010000010.1, forward strand.
TGCTTCTCTTGCCTTAAGAGTCATCGAGCCAAACAATCAAGAAAAAGAAGCACACCCTTAATCAACTATGGTAGCCCCAAAACAACCACATGCATTATCCTCTCCCCCCTTTCTCTTTGCCCTTTGAACTCTCTTCATAGTCTCCTCCTCCAATGCCGCTGATTGTGCTGCTCCGGTGACTTTTTTGCTACTGGGGTTAGCACTTAAGGAAGAAGAGGGGCCCTTGCAGAAGCATGTGACTGGCAACCATAACATTGTGAACCTTGAAAGCCTCATTGTGTAGGATGATGGCTGTACCACCCCTACCATAAACTTGGCTAACCATTGTGGCACCACTTCAAACCCATGTTCCAAGCTTGAGCCCTTAATAAAACACTGCCAAAATAATAACATCAAAGTTTTCCTTTCAATTGGGTTGGATGATGCATCATCATCACTGCCGCCACCACCTGAGGACAACGATCTCACAGGTTACCTTGCAAACTACACCTTTTTACAACTTCCTCAGCGGCAAACCCGGTCCACTTGGCGCCATGTCATTGGATGGCATTGGGATGAACTTGTTACGTTCCTCAATGAGTCCACAACCTATAGAAAAGGATTTACATATCCGCATATCTCCACAATGTGTGCACCCCTAAATCGGTTGCTTGACGCTGCTATTAGAGCTGGACATGTTGATTATATATGGGTTGATTTCTTTTACTAGAACCCCGTTTGCATACACTTAAGCCGAATATAATCTAT